>KV003883.1:0-225032 GCA_001598015.1 Dorcoceras hygrometricum | reverse complement strand
TATTAATCTAAAAAAAAAATTAATTGACAATTCGCATAAAATTTTCCTAATTATATATTCTAAAAATATTATAAACCATATTTCACTTGTTCTTAAAAAAGTGTACTTCAAAATTAGTTTTTGAAAAATATTTTTCAAAAACTAATTTTGAAGTACACTTTTTGAAGAACAAGTGAAATATGTTTTATAATGTTTTTAGAATATAAAATATAGGTAAATTTTATGCGAATGGTCAATTATATTTTTTTTTAGATTACTCATTCAATGCTATTTTAATACTATTTGTTAATTATAAATCATTTTCTAAAATAATTATATAATGTTTTTTAATTTAAAATTATTTTTATAAAATAGTTATCCAAATACATACTTACCTTTAAAAACATCCAAAACATTTTACAGTAATTTTTTTAAAAACACTTTTATAAAATGTGTCCAAACGGAGCCTTGTTCTCTAAATACAATTTGAAAACGACCATAAATCAAATTTGAGAACTCAAATTATCTATTTGGGTCATTCATTCAGGCATAAAATGGTATACAAGATGATTTTTCTTATTTTCGATGATTATTCTTGTTATTATAAAATAAAAGGGTATACTATTACACACATGAAAGTTTCAACAAAATATAAATATTTTTAATTTAATTAAACCTAGAGAAAGAAAAGGGTTGGTCGAAGTATATACTTTTTCCCGGTTTGATGTATATATATGCTTCTCCTAATTTCTTGTCACATTCCAACCTTCATTTCAGTTCTCACTCTGAAAACCTTCGCCGACTCATTTCCTCTCTTGTTTAGGTAGTAGAGATTCATATATACGAATACGAGGGCATCGCCTCCGTCGACGCGCAGCCGTTGTACCTGTCGCCGGCGATCCTCCTCTCATTTAATTGGACCGGTAAGTAACCCATTTCACTCTTATGAACTGTAAGTAACATGCGGATCGCAGATCACGTGATCTCATGAACCCTAGAATCTGTTGTTAATATTTCCTTTTCATTTTTTTCCGCGGCTAATTTTTTCAATCTTGCATCCGTAGGGTCGCTGGTTGTTTGTTTGTTTGTTTTTATCTGTCTCTTTGATTATGTCATGAAATTTGGACTGAATCGCTTGTTTGGTTATCTGAGTATACTCGTTTGTTTATCCGAGTTTATTGGGATTCATTGCGCTTGTGCAGTGGATCTGTTTTTAATGGTTTCTTGTCATTCATTTCGTTGAAGGGCAAGTTTTATGTTGTGGTGCTGGGTTTTCCATGTGGAATAGTGCTTGAGTGTGTCCTAGTTAAAATGATTTGCATAACCGAATCAGTCACACATAAAATCATGGCAAGGATCGTAAGGAACTTCTTTCTGCTGGTGGGGTGGTCATGGAACGAAAGAACATGGGGTTCGGTTACTATATCTATATTAATGTTTGCCACCTTGCAGAATCAAACTATATTCAAAACATCATCATCCTTTGACGTACCATCACACACCATATACTCACTATACTGCCTCCGGAGGCAATAAAATTTGTGCTTGTTTAATACGAAAGTATTACTAGATTTTCATTTGTGTCAAAAAGCATTAATTTTTCATATTAACCGTGTATACCTTTCCTTCTTTTTTGTTTTGCCCAAGATTTAATTGATTCATAGTGCGATTGCACTACTTCTTTGGGTAAGTCTGTTCACTGAGGTCTTTGCATCCCTTTTTAATCAATCCCTACCTTCTCGTGGTTCAAGCTAGTCTATGCATTTTCTGCTCTCTCACATGTATGGTCATGCAATCTATATTTCCGTGCAGTGCCATCGTATGATCTGGTTGTAGCTGGATCTTAGATGTCTGTTGCAAATCTTTGCACCAGTGGAAACCTCAATGCAATGAAATCAGATGAAGGGAATGATTCCCTTGACCATTTCATCAGGCATGCTGTAGGAAAGGAACCTATTCTTCCCTTTTCAAGAACTGAGGACAGCCCAGTGCAGTGGATTCAGTTGCTTCATTCCTTAGATCAGCCAGGTGGGAAAATAATTGAGGTCTATCTATTTTTATGTAATGCTCGTTTGTTGCAATAGCCTGTAGTCATTGACGCATGACAAATCACTTGATACTATCAAGTTGTCAAAAGCTGCTACAAATGTTCTTACTAAATCTTGCCTTTTTCTGTTTCTTTCAGATCTTCCTGGTTGGCCCTTGCTTACTCCTGTTAAAGTTCAAATGCAGAAGTGTGAGAAATGTTCCCGGGAGTTCTGTTCGCCAATTAACTACAGGCGACACATTAGAGTGCACCGTCGGTCTCTAAATGTGGATAAGGTTGCATGAATTTTACATGATTTAATGAGAAACTGTGGAATATGGACTACCATTTTCCTGAATTCTTGTGCTTTAATCGTTTGAAGTAATATCAGCTTATCTATTCTGTTCTTGTATGACATATTTTCCTAGTTTTACGTTCTACTAGCATATTGTGGTGAATCATATATGTCGAAATTGGTGAATACAGGCTATTCTTTATTTTCAGTGTTTTATTTCTCTAAGATTTCTGATATTGAGTTCACATCATGTAGGAATCTCACAAAAACCGGGACTTATTGGCTGCTTTTTGGGATAAGGTAATAGATTATGCTTCCCCTGTTCTTATTTATTTCACCATTATTTAAATATTTCTTTTATGCCACAGCTTTCGTTGAAGGATTCCATGGAAATAGTGTCATTGAATGATGTGATGCTAAAGGTAATTGCCAGCTAAATAATTTTTCTATGTGTGTTGTTATGTTTGCTTTACAAAATGTTGGACTTTATGTTTAATAGTCTGCTAGCCTGCATTGTGCCAAGAAAATTGTTTTGTTTGATAATAAGCAAATGTTGTCCATGGCGAGAAAACCTAACTTGGACTTAGGTATTTGAACAATCTGAACTTTTTATCTGGACTAATTTTACGCTGGTTGTCCACATAAAAAAGGAACTTATCAGGAAGATAAATGATTCGATTTTGTAAAAATATTCTTCCGGTTGGGAACATGTAAGTTTGTAGATGTTATATCTGTCTGTCATTGTATCAGAATCTTTAGAAATAATGAAATAGGTTGAACTTTAGCATTTTCTCATTTCGTTGGATTTACTTGGCTGAATCTGGAAGTCAATGGATTTTGTCTTGTATATTATGAGAAAACAGCATTTGGCTTCTTTTAATGATAGAGACACGAGGCATGAAAATAATTTAGGAACATATGGTCAGAATCTTCCATCTTCGTATAGAAGTCGGCTTATATTTCTTTCTCATTTCTTCCAGTATTATTTTCTGATTCTTGAGCTTTGATGTGGTTCAATGTTGCATTTGTAATTGTTTCTAGGATTTTCCTTAAAACCAGGATGTTCATTTTAGCATATAGATAAGAAAAATAGAGGTGCCACAAACTTAAAATCATTTCTAAATGTGACTGCGTGTGCTAGTACGTGCTGTTTAATCATGTCTCTTTATGTTCTGATTAAATCATTATAAACATTAATTTTCTTTAGATTATTGCATACTTTATCGCCTTCCTAATCCCTGCTAATACGAAAAAAGCAACTTGGTCACCCAATCAATGATTAAGTAGTGTGTTATCCTTCCTTTATTTTGTGTTGAATTACTGTTCTTATGATATCCACGGATTGAACTGCCATGTCATTGTTCAGGATATTCCCGGATCGTCGATAATTAGGGCTTTGGCATCCTCTCTTCGCAAACCAGGGTTGTGGACTCTTCCTCCAGTTTATGTTAAAGCTGGCTCTGCGTTATTGGTGAGGAAGCATATTTTTACACCATGCTGCCCCTATTCAATTGTCCCTTGGCTCTCTAACTTCTCTTCGCTGCCGTCATTTTTGTTTTAAATCTTTTTTCCTAAGTGAAACTTACTTTGTTCTTAGGACATTATTCATACTAAGCCTTCCAGGCTGCCAATATCCTCACAGGAGTTGTTTGGCATCCTTGATAATGCCAGTGAGAGAACATTTTTATGCGCTGGCACCGCTGATTCTGTGCAAAGATATGTTTTTGACTTAGAAGCAGCTAAAAATAGCCTTGAGCTGAAGAATTTAGTTGCATGCGCTGGATTCCTCATTGAACTTCAGCTGGTATTCACTCTTCATCAATCCCTTCTACATTTGTTACTGTGTTTTTACCATTGAATACTATTGGTTTATCTCACAGTCTGCACTCTGAAAGCTAGTATGTTTGTGATTGAATGATTCTGTCTTCAAGAACTTGAAATTGTGAGGATGTGTTAAGGAAACTTACACAAATATAACTGCATGAAAATTAGAAACAATATCCTTAAATGTCTGTGTTCTCTAACCACATACTGGGCCAACCATGAGGGATTCTATCATCGGCCCTATTCGTCTTCTTTTGGAGGTGGGTTGGTGGTTCACTACTGAAGATTATTTTGCAGTAGACAGAGCCATACCTTAGTCTATTGATTTACTTTTGTCTCTTGAGTAACAATATGATATACATAATATACGGCTGGTGCCATTGTAACCAGGTGAAAGCATGGGTTGCAGACAAAGATGCAGAGGCTTTGAGATGCCACAAGCTGCTTGTTGAGGAAGAAGAAGCTGCTCAAAAAAGGTATTGAGCAATTAACGTGTTATGCATGAAACAGATGGCACTAGTTACTGTGTGAACATCTCTTGCTTTCATTTTTTATGTGTATGCATGTAATGTAATATATTTATATGTGTGCTATATGACCCAAACCTAGTTCATGATGCGCCCACCGACTTCCTGGCTATGGCATTGTGATGTCTTTGGACCTAACCTTCATTCTAATTGCATATCTTTATACTACTTACTTTGTCGCTTTCCCCTACATAACAGAAAATAGTATTTGGAATTTGGCTGTTGTTTATGATATTACTTGATGAGTGTGATGGCCATTATTTATTGTCAGTTTTGTTTCTGTTCTACATAATTGGTCCTGGGATATTGCGGTATCCATATGTATATATTCGCTGGTCATGAAAATATTTCCAAAAACATATGAAGCTAAGATACTTTATTTTGGGCTTCTTTGGTACTTTAAATTTTATTGGTCTAGAAATTTTTATCCTACATTGATAATTTCATGGTATTGGGATTGTAACTGTATTACCTCATTTTTTGATTAGTGTTAGCTTGATCCTGTTATCGCTCTTGAGTGATACCTCATACCCACATAATCTCTTCGTACTCTTATATTGCCACATTTGCTTTCCCCTGAATGGTGTGTATTACTAATTGATTCAGTTAGCCTCATTATAAGGTACTTTCATTCATTTCAAGTTTTTCTAAATGTAGCTATACTGCTATAGTCAAATGTTTGATTCAAATTTTCAATTAACTAACATACACGAGTAAAAAATAAAATGAAAAAACTCAACTGTTAGTTTAATTTTGGGGGAGGTTAGTTAATAACATGGGAGGACATTTGGTGCAATTAATTATCAAGGGGTTAAGTATGTATTGATATAGCTGGGAGTGAAAAAATGGTTTAAGAGTGAGGGTGTTAAGTATGCATGAGGTATATGTTTGGAGGCTAACTGGAATTAGTTCTTAGATTAGCAAAGCTTCTCTCCGTTTCTTCATGCTTGTTATATTTGTTAAAAAACACAAGTAGTTAAGGCTATTTTACACCTATTTGCTGTGACGTGCTTATGGTATTGGAGTCACTCATCCAGTCTGTAGCTTTTCTTAAAATTCATTTCGCCTCAATTACATAGCCGAGACATGACGTATATTGAGTGCTGTTGGCATTACAACCCTATTCACTCATTCTGGTTGTGCCTTTGATAGACAAGTGGAACTTTTGGAGAGGAAAAAACAAAAAAGCTTCGTCAAAAGGAACAAAAATTCAAGGAGCGGTTGTATGAGGGTAATGGATACTTGAGTGGCACTGTTGATGCAGTAGATGGACCGGTTTTGGCTGAAGCATCTGCGAGTCCATCCCCATCTGATTCTGATTCAAATTCACCAAATGCGGACAAGTTTATCCACTCCTACTTAGACTCCCTACAAAATTGCAAAGAAGAAACGGATAATGAAGCACAGTTGGATTTTAACACTGAACATGTAATCCAAGATGATTTTCAGACAATTGAACCTGGTGCTATTGAACACCAGCATGTTGCTATCAATAACTGGCAGGTTCCAAAATCACACAAGGCCGGCCGTAATGGCTTTGTTTTTAGGAAAAATCTTCAAGCATTAAAACCCGAAGCTACACAAAAGCTCCGACCTACCAAAGGCCAGGCTCTGGTTAATGGGAACAAGGTTTGGACAAGAAAATATAAACCAAATAGTGATGAGGCGAGCGCAAAAGCCACGGTTCCAGGAGAGGTTAGTTGCCAAACAGAAGATACTAACAGCGAGGTGATGATTGGTTCTATTTCAGTAGCCCTAAAAGGTTATGATTCTCGGAAACAAGAGTGCCTTCCAAATGAATTGCTAGACAGTCCTAGCATGGAGCATGCCATCCTCGGCAAGAATAATATGGTGGAGGAACTAACTAAAGCAGATAGTGTCCAGTCTGGCACTGAAGCTGAAGCTACAAGTACCTCCCCAGTTGAGAGGGAAAACAAGGAACCAAACTTGGTCGGTGTTGTTGTGAGTATGAATGATCGATTTTCATCCAATGAAAGATGTGTATCATCACATTCAACAGATGACGACGATGATGATGGTGATGATCGTAAAAGTGGAAAGGACACCTGCCTACTTCCACGCAAAACCCCTCATCAAGAACGTGCACCTTTCTCTAGTATGACAGCTAAAGAATTTCTTGCAGAGAGTATGCATACTTTTATTGCTTTCACCCTTTCTTCTCTCGTCATCTTAACAATTTGCAGTTAATAATCCTATCTTTCCCCTGAAAATACAAGTCATATCTGCTTTTTGTCGTGTAGGATGGAAGGAAGCAATATCTGCTGACCACGTGAGATTAGTCCTTTCTCCGGGACCAGAAACTCCCGGAAACTCTGACAAATTAGCCACTCAAGCATCAGTTCTCGGAGAAATTAGTGTTCTCGGTAACGTTGAGAACCAGCTCGAAAGACATTCTCAAGGTATTTCCATAACAAAACCCGACAAGAGTTTGCGAAATAAATACAGACCGAAAGAAAAAGGTGTTGTCTAGTGTAGCGGAGAGTGTAACCAGTTTGTGTAGTCTTTTGACTTAATTGCCCTTTCTAGCAGAGGTTCCTTTTTACCAGTGCTCTTCTGTCACAATATTTGAGAAAGTTTTGGGGAGGAATTAGGTCCGTTATTTTTTTTTATTTTTTACATGGCGGCAAGGATATATGGGCAAGATTTATGCTTTAAATAAATAGTCTTGTATTGTTTCGAGAGTCGAAAATTGTGTTCCATTTCTCGTTGTCACTCTTTTATTTTTACATGGACCAATGGGGTCGACCATCATTCAATCTAGATTTTCATTAGTTTGCTCTAAAATTTTCGCTTACAGTTCTTTTATCTACGACTTTATTTTGTGATTACCATTGTGAATTTTATTCCGTGTAATGGAATTAGAATGAACTTGTACGTTGATTTTAGCCTATTTTTTTTACTAGGAAATTCGGACCTTTTAAGCTTCCTTAAGCATATGAATGGGTGTTTTGAAATCGATCCTGGAAGCATTATAGACACCATCATTACTATAAGAAAAAATATTAAGGATTCGTTTAAGTTTTTCAAAAATATTTTTATAAAAGTGTTTTTAAAAAAAAATATTTTAAATTGGTATGGGTTTGGACTAATTTTTTTATAAAAATATTTTTAAATTTAAAAATATAATTTATAATTAAGAAATAATATTAAAATAGAATATTTAATCTAATAAAAAAATCTAATTAGTTATTCGTATAAAATTTATCTATATTTTGTCTTGTAAAAAATAATAAAACATCTTTCATTTGTTATTAAAAAAATGTACTTCAAAATTAGTTTCTTAAGAATATTTTTTAAAAACATTTAAAAATATTATCCAAACGTATATTTTAAGTTTTTTAATTTTAAAAACATTAAAAACGTTTTCTAAAAATATGTCCAAACAAAACCTAAATCAACTATTCAACGCTTTAATGATCAAGCCCCAAGTTCCAGGTGTAATTTGATATTGAAATCTACTACAGCTAGCTATGAAATTTGTCAAAACATAAAATAGCAACGCGTTATGTGATCCTTTGTATCCATCGGAATATTTTATCACAACCAAAACAAGTCATTACTCACCAGACAAGATGTACTTAGATATAAATACATTGCCAAAGGGTGCAATGTCAAATGTCTGGGAGATATATAATTATTTTTTGGACTTACCGTCGGTGCCATTCAAGTGCAAAAGGTCCAATGGGAGTAGTAAAAGTAAGCTTAGAATTGAATTTAACATCAATCTAAGACATGGTATTGTTCCAGACAAAATTGTCTGTACTAGTTGGTTTTACCAGCAAAACATATCTCCAAATTTGTTATCCATCGATAATTTGTCCACGCGATTCTTCCATTCTTTATCCACATCCATTCATTTAAAAAATAATCGTGGACCTTTGATACATAACTTTGACTCCAGAAGTTTCTATTTTATTTTACAATTATATTTGACGCTTAAATCTCTTATTAGTTATTAAATATAAAATTTTACGAGAGCGGTTCCATTGACCTTGAATTAAGCTCAAACATATGGAACTCCAGGTCACTTTATAACTAAGCATCGTAAGTAGGTAAAAGTCAATTGGAACTCCAGCTCACTTTATAAACTAATTAGCATCGTAAGTAGGTAAAAGTCAATTGCATGAAGAAAGATGTCAAAGTGAAATCAAACTGTATGTAAAATTATATATTTGTTTGTTTGGATAGTTCTAAAGAAAAGAGGTTGCAGGGAGTACTTTAACTATAATAATTTCAAAGATATATTATAATATCATATATTTAAAATTCTAGTAAGGTCTCTATTCGATGATAAGTATCGAACTCCCATCCCCAGGAAAGTTTGTTGCAGTGGTGTGCTGGTGAGTGCATGACCAATAGACATGGGTGATAGAGCACCACAGATTGCCTGCACACGTCTCCCTCTCCCACTGTTCCACGCACGCAATCGACTTTTCTACGAATCGAAGAAGAACATGGAATCGGACATATGGACAAATTCTCTAGAAGTCCAAAGAAATGAAAAGGCAAGAAACCCGACACATAATCCTACATTAATCATGGATCTCATTAGTTCAAAAATTGCGCCAACATTTCGTCTGAGCACTTCGTTTCCAAATACGAGAAATATTGTGAGCGCGACTGATCTATCACGGCAAATGTGGCCGTTTAAAAGTAATGGGAAATCTGGGTTCTCTTCGTCGTCCAGTGCTGAAGAAGTTACCAGTGGAATTGATGGGTCCGGGCTAACTGCTATAGTTACAGGTTCGGCATGAGGATGAGATCATGGTTTTGATTTAACTGCTTTGAATGAACGGAATGCTTGTTTTCATACTGGATAAGTCGAAAAGAAAAATCCTGCGCGTCAGTATTGTATCAAAGTTATAGTTCCCTATATTTTTTGGTAGATTGTCGAAAAGATCAATCAAGCATATGATTTTCTGAGTTGAACTTACTTGAACATCATAGTGCCAAAAAGTTCTGCTCAAAATCCTCTTATTTCACTTGCAGGGGCGTCGAGTGGCATAGGTGCAGAAACTGCTCGAGTTCTTGCATTGCGTGGCGTTCATGTGGTAATGGCTGTTAGGAATGTTTCCAATGGAAATAAAGTGAAAGAAGCAATAGTTAACGAAATTCCTTCTGCAAAAGTTGAGGCAATGGAGTTAGATCTCAGTTCAAATGAATCCGTTAGAGAATTTGTATCGGAGTTTACTTCATCCGGAAGGCCTCTGAATATTTTAATGTGGGTAGCCAAACATAGCATGCATATGGCACGCACTCTTTCGTTTCTTCTGACTTTGTGAATGTTGAGTGTAGAAATATAAGCTTTTCAAAAAAATCACTTGTCAGATTTGAACTTATTTTTGTTGTCTGGTTCAAATTTCTGCATGATCTATTGTCTTTCTCTTATCAAATTTTTATCCGGTGGTATCCTTGTAATTGAAATCTTGCTAAATAATTTCACACAATCAAGCGCCGCATTTAGAACTTTGTGCCACTTATTCAGCTACATATGATGACAGGGAGGTTGTTCCCCAACATCTGCCATGTTAATTTGTCTTTCAAGTGTACAACTTGCATCTAGCATGATAATTTCCTAAGTATGGATTTTGTATGTTCTTCTGTCAGTAACAATGGAGGAGTTATGGGAATACCGTTCGAGCTATCTAAGGACAATGTAGAATTGCAGTTCGCCACCAACTACCTAGGTATAGACCTCTTGTTCAGATGTCTTTTGTGTGCTTATATGCAAGGAGAGTTTTTTCATACAGGCTATCTTAAACTTCATGCGTTGAAGTAGTTGGATAATCTCTTTTTCAGGTCACTTTCTTTTGACAACTTTGTTATTGGACACGATAAAACGAACAGCCAGTGAGACGAAAAGGGAGGGAAGGATAGTGAGTGTTTCATCAGTGGTCCACTGGGTGACGTATGGAGAGGGAATACGCTTTGAAAGACTTAATGATGAAGAAGGGTGCGCCTTCTTTTTTTTTCAGTTAGCAGATTCTTTACGGAAATGAATGTGTATAAACATTTAATATCATTTCTCTCTCTGCAGATACAATAGGTGGCTTTCTTATGGCCAATCTAAACTTGCTACTCATCTGCATACTATTGAATTGGCCAGACGCTTGAAGGTGATGCCTTTTCCTTTAGCAAGATCGAAGAAAATCGAGGGGTGTTGAAACATTTTAAATAATATTTGAAGATTTCCTCTGTTTCTGGGATTGATTTAGCACAAATTTAAGGCTTATTTTATGCTATGACCTCTTTTTCTGGATTCGAATCAAAATATCTGCAGCTTCTTGAATTTCGGATCTTTTATCGATCTTTAACAGGAAGATGGGACTGAAGTAACAGTGAATTCACTTCATCCTGGAGTAGTCGGGACTAATATTTATCGTTACTTTGGTATTTGGGGAGGAAACCTCGGCCAATCTGGAGGTAACACCATATTGCTCGATTGACTAACAGATATGATAAATGCTCTTTCCCCTCCCTCTGGACCTTACATTTCCACAAAAACGTGGCAACATGAATCTGCAAACACTCAATCCAGTATCAAACTTACTGTGCAATTTTTCATGGTTCAGGTATTCTCAAATATCTTATCGGTTTGGTGTTTAAAAGGGTTCCGCAGGTAACCTTCCTTTCTAGTTGTAACTTGTAGTACATTACTTTCAAGCCATAAACAAGGCTACAGAGTATACCTCGCTAGTAACAAGTTCGTATTGATATTTGTTTTATTAGAATGGTTGAGCCAAAAGTGTATAAAATTATTGACTGGACAACCTTATAAAGACCATTCACACCTCACTTACAGTTCACCGAGTTAATCATCTACGGCGCACAGCCGATGTAGAGTAGAAATTCGATTAACGTGTTGAATCAAGAACATGTCCAACAACTAGCTATGTTTTGATTGTTTGAAAGTTCAATCCTAACTCTCCATGGTTTAAAGGGTGCTTCAACCAGTTGTTATTTGGCGTTGCGCCCGGAGGTAAAGGGGACGAGCGGTGCCTATTTCGCAAACAACCACATTTCCACACCAGCAGCCCAAGCTTTAGACACAAACATGGCAAAGAAACTCTGGGATTTCAGCATGGATTTGGTCAAATGATAGTTGTGATTTGATTGAATTAGTTCTGTAAGAGTATAGGTGTGTACTACCCTAAGAAATGAACCTTTTGTTTGGACAGAAATCGGATGTAGTGTGTACCATAATCACTTCAATAATACTATTGTCACCCATAGACTTCGACGTACCTCTGTAGTTCATCGTTGTTAAAATAAGGAATTAAGATTCTATTTCCCACTTTGATGATTAAAATGAATTTCGATATTACTGATGCAATCGTCTTTATATTCATAGGTTCAACTGAAAAAATACTCCTCTGGTCAACTCAATCCCATACCTGACCCGTGTAAAACTCAGTAGACACGTTTTTAATTCTAGTTAAAATAATAATGCATTCAAGAAAAATTATATTAGAACCATAATATTATACAAATAAACTAACAATGAGGATGAATTAAAGTTAGTATTCATTATATAATGGCCATCCCCACTCCCCAGAGGTTATGGCATTGGTCTAATGTTACATTCAGTATTTCATACTCATTCTTGGACAATAGATATAAAAAGAAAGTGGATTGTTAGATATACATTGGATTTTGATATCAAACTCAACAAGTTATAACACCCTTGATCTTTTTAGAAAATGCAAGTAATAATTGATAAGGGCATCAATAAATACAAGAAATGCATCTCATGTTACAAATAATATATGGCAAAAGAATTTAAAAAAACTCTCCCAAGAACTTGGACTTGGGAACACTCTAACCATGGCAAGTTTTTGGTTGCATTTTGCATAAAATATCTTCAATCTTAGACTGGAAAAAAGACTGTCACCCTCTGATGAGCATCAAACCTATCGCAGTGACTATGATGGTAGAAGGAAATCCGAACTTGAGGTGTCTCCAGAATGATAGATTGTAGCTGCAGTGCTGAGCACGACGTGCCTGCTCGCAGACGATCAAGTTGGCAGCCGAGCCCAAGAGCGACAAATTCCCCGCCACAGTACTCACCCAGGCTAAGATAAGCCACGCTTTCTTCTCGCTTTGAGGTGATATGGCCGCTGCAGATGCAGCCACTCGAGCCCCCAGTAGTAGCACTAACAACAACCAGCGTGTGCAATGTTAGATATATCAAGATTATTCATGGAGAGATCCAGAAGGCTTCATATATAAATGCTGAAGTATAGAGGCCAAGAGGTGGTGCAGAAGTAAGCATCAACACGACCCACTAGTCAATTCTCATGTTTGATCAGCCAAAAAAGGGTTACGGATGTCAGTTAGTGTTAAAATCCTAAAAAAGCCTTTGAGTTCAATCTGACGTACCTGTCGGAACATTAGAAGCCACATTTGAGAGCACAACAATAACAACTGCTAGGATAGCAATTCCCCCAATACTATCTATTTTTGCATATGGCTCCATGAACTCCCACAAAGTACTCGGAATGCCCGTCTTATTGAACCCATCAACGGTAATAAACATTCCACAGAAAAATATCAAGAGCGAATATGATACCTGGATGTCGAAGAACTCGAAATGTCAATGTCATAAAAAGATTTACGAATAGTTCAAGAAAATGAATCTCACTTTTTCTAAGCTCGGCCTGGCATCTTTGAAATCCAGAACAATAAGAGCGAGTGCAGCTGTGATTGCTGTCCAAGACATGTTTAGCCCCAATAGCAAAGACACAAGCATTCCTAAAGTAACAAGATAAACACATGCTTTCCATAAGACTTTTTTCCATTTCTTGGAAAATCCAAGTTTTTCATCTGTGAATGACCCGAAATTTTCGACGACCCCTGAAGATGAGGGACCCTTCTTTGTTAGCATAGGCCCGGAGTTCGTGGTTTCTTTTGAAGCATCTGAATTTCTTACTGATTCAACTCCTGTGTTTAGGACCTTATGCATCTCACTCTCAGATAAAGACACTCGATTTCTGAGCTTCTGTGTGTTCTCTGTATGAGTATTAGCATTACGAGTGTTGTGAATGTTATCATTCTCGGGCAAACTCCCGCGATTACTGGGTGTCGTCTCATGGCCATTGACATTAGCAGGACTGTGGATTCCCATTGAGTCTAAAGTGGAGCTCAAATCCTGGGACTTCAGTGAGGCGAGATGTGACATTGTAGCAGGTGAAAAACGATGGAAACTCATGTCGTCTTCTCCAACAACCTCCCCCGAAGCAGTTTCTTCGTCCTTTTGATCCGATAGCAACTTCCAGTACATACACAAAAGGATCAAAGCATTGACCACAACTCCCACAAGCATAGCTGGGAGGACCCCGAATAAAAACTTTCCAAAACTGATGTTGCTTTGAACTGCTATAACCAAGTTTTGCGGATTGCCTATTGGAGTTGCTGATGACCCAATATTTGCACTTGAGGCCAGGGCTAACAGGAAAGGATGAGGAGGGAGGTTGTGTTGCCTCGCAATTTTCAACACGAATTCCGTCAAAACAACACAAGAAGTGTCGTTAGTGAACAGGGCACTTGAAACCGCGGAGATCAAGCAAATCCGGCAAAGCAAGTCCTTGGCTCCCTTGCTTCTCCAAGACAGTAACTTACCCAAATACTTGAATATGTCGGCCCGTTCCAGATAGGCACTAACTACCATTGTTCCAAAGAGAAGGCCTAGGATGGGGAGATCAATAGAAGCAAATGCTTGGTCTGGTGTTATGACTTGGAAAACTACCATAAGCATTGCTCCAAGGAGAGAACCTGCAGTCCTTCCAATGGGCATGAATGGGACGGCCGGGAAGACGGCCAGAACCCAGAATATAGCGAAAGCTATTGAGCCAAGAATCACTTTTACAGTTGGAGCCATAGCCATGTTTAACACTATTTATAAATCAAAACCTCAAGCTTTTTTTTACACACCCCACCTTTCAGATTATTTAAATCCAAGATTCATCTCTGCTTCATATGGAAACAACCATCTGGCATAGATAATAATTTAGATACAAGAAGTTGGGAGGACATAAAAGACGAAATAATTCAACATAAGAACAACAAAACTCAGGAACAGATTCTCATGAAACTTAAATCGAATCCTGATAATCAAAATCACAAGGCCCCAAATGACACCTCCATTTTACTCTGAGACGTGCTGAATGGCATGTGATCAAAATGTGCAAGAATTCCAGAAAGAAGCAAAACACAAGCCCATTAATAATCTATCCACAAATAACCTCAAATCTAAACAAGATAAGATTTTGAAGCAACTAAACTGCAATAGGATCAATAAGATGGATACAAAGTTCAAGAAAGCTTAAGAGGCTGTCATCAAACACCTCAGTCTCATCAACCACAAAACAAACTGGTCACAGGTTTCAAATCTCAGAATCAAGAAAATGTTAGAAAGCCCAAATTTACCTGCACGTGAAAAGAGAGCACATTTGTCAGTGATATTCAGTGAGTCGCATGAAAAAGATGAAGTTGGTTACTTGACATTTATTACTCATGAGTTCAATGATTTTTTTTTATGGATATGAATTGATTCTTCAGCAATTCGGGGACGACACAAGATACGTCCTAGAACATGCCACATTGCCGGTGCATGTCGAGATGAAATCTTGTATTTTTGTGTGATGTTATTGGATATCAGATACATACATACATAGATATATATATTTATTCAACACGTCAAATTTTTTGTTATAATATATAATAACCTTGTTTTCCCCATATAATACAGATCCAATAATAATGATTATACTTGGGCAATATATATTAAATTATTTTTCCTTTCTAATTAAATTAGTGGGATTTTGATCGTATTTTCCATATCAATAATGTTGATGGAAACCATATAGTATCGAAGCATGTCGCTGTGGTTTGATTTTTGTTATTTCCACTTTGACCAGAATCATATATCGAAATATACATAGAATCATGGTCATTTTTTAATGGTGAATCAAGTTGACCCTTTTTATACGTGTATGCTATTAAAAATATGAAAAAACATTTCTATAATGTTTTATTAAAAGTTACAATATAAAAAAGTTTAGGGTTCAGGTTTAAATGGTTCTTCAGTATATATATAAAAAGAAAGGTTTAAATGGTTCTTTCAAATTAGACCATAAGAGTTATTTTTCATCAAAAAAAGTTACAATGGTCAGAATATTACTTGTGATCAGGAAAATGTAAGACCATCCAATTATGAGATGTTATTTTCGTTTGTCAAAAAGGTCACTTGATATTTTCTTGGACGGGGAGATTGATACAAAATATAAGGCGATAAATGTAGGAGAAAAGTCAAGAGCATATCTACTATTTCGAAGTTACTTAATTAATAATTTATTCATATTTCATGCATATTATGATTCTGATATATCAGTCAACATTAAGTTAACATATGACACGCAACAATTTTGAGGACATAAACAAAAGCTCGCCTTTAAAATTATTGTTCTCGAAACATTTCAAAGAGGGTAAGCAGAAAGCCAGCAGGTTTCTTAAAAAAAAAATAATTAAATTAAATTAAATCCAGCATTTGATAATAGATTTGTTTGTCCCCATTATTTATAGATTTTATTCAGTTTTACAAATAATAGTTGATATTGAATATCTGATTTTAATTTTATAACGTAAATAAATATTTATTTTGTTATTAAGTTATCTCAGAAAATATTAATTCCTACCTCAGTTGCCACAGTAATATATATATAGTCTACTTCATAATCAGGTGCAACCAGGGAGAGACTTCTCTGGGTAGAATTAATTTGTACCGACAAAATAATTTTATTATTTTCAACGATTTCGAAGTTTTTGTTGTTATTATTAGTTCTTGTCTAGGTATGCACAATGATTTGAAGGCAACGGGGAGCTACTAACTTAAATAATTTTTAATTATTTATATTTTTAATCGAAAATATTTGATCGTAAAACATCGTGTCATCGTAGCTTTAATAAAATTATAAAAAACAAATGTGGTCACTGAAATATCCAGTCAAGTGGTTAGAGTCGTGGAAAATTTTGATCTCGAGCAAAGAAATTGAATAACTTGCTTAGAATGAGGTATATTTATGCGTATTAATTTTAAATCCGTTACTATTGAACGAACTGTAGATTTCAAATTTATTATATTAGTATAAATTTAAGGGTAAATTGACAATAAATCCCTGATCAGAAAAGGGACTTACTTCTCAGTCCCTATATATCTGAAACTTATTCTGCAGTCCCTGAGACATATACAAACTTGTTTCTAACTCCCTCTAACTTATTTCTCCATTTTTCAACGTATTATTATATTGCCCTTTTATTATCTTTTCTGATTTTTTTTAATTGGGTTCATACATGACTGTTTCTTCCCCACGATTTGTTCCCGATTTCTCCCACTGATTTCTCCACTCCCCTGATTTCTCCTTCTTCCCCCCTGCATATTTGTGCCAATTTCATCCCCTCTTCCTTCCTATTTTTGCTTCTCCCTTTTCTTTCGCATCAATTTCTTCTCCCCCGCCGATTTGTTCTGACATCTCTCCAACATTCGCTAAAGATATTGCTTCAACTTGTTCCAATAGCTATTGTACGATGAAGTCTGATCGTTGATTTGTATCAAACAGAGTTCTGATGCATTTGTTTCATCGCATCTTCATTTTGTTGAAGTCTGGGAGACTTCTTCTTCGCGTTCTTTCCCCCTTTTCGTGAGTTCTGTAAATCTACAACTTCTGTATAAATTCCTCTCTATTGATTTGATTCTTCGATATATCTCATCGTCTTCTTCGAATTTTTACAGAAATGGATTCCTGTGTTTTAATGTCGTAGAATCACTGAAATCTGATAGAAAAAAGGGTCTTTTATGTGTGAACAGTAATCAAATCTTCTCAAATGTCGGCTTCTATCCTAGGCTCAAAAGAGAAAGCGCAAACAAACTCTCTGGTTTTATCTTCATCTGTGTAGCACTGTGGCAATTCAATCCATTCGTTTCTGACCAAATTGCACATAACGTAAGTACATACTTCTGCAGAATTCAAACATACTAACATCTCATCACCAGCTCCACAGCAATTTATATCCACTTTCTTGCCATAAAATTTATGCGAACTTGCTGGCGGCATTGCTGCTATCTGCTTCCATGCATCCATATTTTCATCCCATTTCCATACCCGAATACTCGCACTTTCGAAGAATTCCGAAAGCAGAACAACATACATCTGCCCCCCACACTCAACGATATCAATCGAGTATTCTGAAAAAACAGGCAGTAGCCTCGGGTACTCGAAGAATAACTTGTGGGTAAGGTTGCAGGACACCACTGTCCCAGAGGAACTAAGGAAATACAAAATTTCTTCTCCATTTTCAACTGTAAGTGCTGATGAGTACTGCCTATATGGGTTCCTCTGCATGTCTGCGGACACCACATTATCACTACTCAAGAAATACTGTGAATGGTGATCATCGTCTTTTTCTACTTCACCAGAGTTTTTGATCTTTTGGTTGATGGGAATTTCATCTTCCCATTGATCAGCGGAGGAGTCGTACTTCTTGAACGAGAGATTTGGGAGTTGGCCCATGATTAAAACAAGCTTGAATCTTTCGGAATTCGCCGTCATGGAAATAGCAAGAATCGGTTGCTGAGAGATTGATGTCAGCGCCGGGACGAGGCGGGTTGAGCCGGTGACAGGATTGCTGACAGTAAAATCACCATTCGTGGAGTGAAAACAAATCAATCCACCTGATGCAGCAACGGGTATGAAATTGCTGCAAGATTCTTGGTTCTTTTTCGGCTGGACCAGAGGCAAAGGATTCAACTTTTTCCATTTTTTTTCGGCAGAATCGAAGACTACTGGGTGCTGGCTACGGTGGGGATCAGAATCCACCATGAAAAACCAGGGATCACGAAATCGAACTTGAGAACACGCAAGCCTGAACGTGGCAGAATCCGCCACTGATTTCCATTTCTTGCACACTGAAGTTAGGCGTAAAAAAGAAGAAGTAGGCAACCATGAAAGAACTATTTCAAGAAGATCTTGATTGAGTTCTTGAAGTAAAAATCTTGAATCCTCCACGCAGATTTCAGTAAACTTTCTCTTCCCAGTTCTTCCCAGAACAAGATCCTCCCCAATCTCCATTTTGTGGAAGAAACTAAACAAGTAAACGGGGTAGGTAGCACGATCAAAGAACACAAAGGGTTTTAATAAACAAAATGGAGTACAGCAAATACGTGTGAAGGGCTGTAGCCTGTTGCGGCTTATGTTGAGGAAGTTCGGAGGGAAGCTCAGATTGAGCTCATTTTATACCCAAAGGATTAATGGGTTGACAAAGAGCAAAGCAAAAGATTGCATTTTGACAAAAGATTTGTTTTAAGAATGAGGCACGGGAGGGTGGGTTGTTTTGTGGGAAAAAGAAAAAGCTGAAAAGGTTATGTTAAGACAGATTTAAAAGAATTAGTTAAATGAAAAACAGGGAATTTAACCCTCACGAGGCAAAAGAGAAGTCCTTGGTGTCATCACGGCGCCGATGGGGTTTCCATTGGTGACTTTTGGTGACAAAAGTGATTATCAGAGGGACCCTATGAATCACTTTTTGTTTTTTCCCATTATCTCCTTAGATATCAAGAAATGATGTGACTTAGGAAGATAAAATCTTGACATCTGAATTCAGGTCCATCAACAATGAAGAAACCTGTTAGCACATTTGATTGCTTTTCCTACATATATACATACTAGTTTGTTGGACCTTTTTCTTTTAGTCACCTGATCTGACCATTCTTTTGTTCATTTATTTATTAGGAATCTGATTTAAAATCATAATGCTGATTGAGATTTTCGGTATTAGTCTGAAAGGGGTGGCTGGCCCTAGAAAGAGGAAGGAAGGTAGCATTCCAAAGACTACCAAACAACCATCTGTTGACATTAACACACAACTTTGCTTCCAGTGCCTTGAGAGGAATCTATCCCTCGTGTATGCAGTTTTCTTTTTCAGTATTTTAATATTGTCATTCTGGAAGTCAATGCAGAATCCAAAGCTATTGACTTTTGTCTACACACACCATTATATATATTGCATTTGGTATGCTTTGGATACTGAATTCTGCCATAACAATGATAAATAATAAAAAAAAAAACAAGAAAAGCCATGAATTACGGCTTTTGCTGCTTTCTCGTGTGGTGTACAGTGGTCTTGTCAAATGATGTGTTTGTCTGTTATAGTTGAGGTCAAAAATCGTGATAGTTGACAACTTGTTTTGACGATATATCATATCATATATGAGACGAAATTCATAATCAATTAATTATATAAAACCATTTCTTATACATACAAATATGTGGTTTTTAACTAAAATAAGTCGATCTGTAAATAAAATTGGATACTTTTATTCAATTTTGTATAGATTTTGAGATAATTGTCTTTGTTTATGGGGGAAGAAAATTCAGTAAGCACCAAACCACAAATTGACTTTTCAAATGGATTGTAATTTGGATGTCAAAAATAACATCGTAGGTGGTTATCCACATCTCTTGCACTCGTACACATTTTGTTTAAAGAAGTTAAATATAGTGGTTGGTTTTGAAGTTAAATCTGAAATTGGTCACACCACAGACCAATAAGGGCCATTTTCTTCTGTATTCTCTTTGGACAACTTTGTTAGCAGATATCACCGAACAATGTTTTTTACATTCCGAGGACTACAAATGCACCAGACAAAAACGATACATAAGACGAAAATGGACCACTTTACTACAACACAACCTATACATCATCGACATGGCTCACTAAAGACCAAGATTGGGTACAGGAAAGCACCGTTGGAGGGCTCCGTTTGCTGTCTCAAAGTTTTAAGGAATCGTGTAATTTGAAACCATCCTTCAGCATAGCTCCTTCTTGCGGCATCAGGAGTGATGCTCTGCTAAGATAGGCGAGCTCATATGAGATTCTTGTTAGCTACGCAGCAAAAACTCTCAGATCCATCGAAAAGGTCCTCTGGTGTGATTCGAAGAGGCGCCGTTCAAGACTTCTGATTCGATGGTGAGAAATCGTGTCAAGTGTCTAAGTCAGGAATTCGATTTTTCGTGATCGTTTCCTGCTTCTTTCACGGCTTTCTTCTTTTCATATTCCAGTTGCTTGCGGTTTTCGTCGTGAGCACGTAGAAACATCCTCACAAAATTAAGCAAAGTTGAGACAACTGCATGAACATCCCATTCAAAGAGAAAATGCGACATCAACAACACAAAAATCAGTTAGCAACAGAAAATAAAACGTGCCATCTGACAAAAACATTTACCAGCGCGAGTCAAACAACAATAAATAGTGAAGATCAAACACCGCAAAGAAATATCAAGAAATCTTATTTCTTGGAATTACTATGATAATGTTGAAGAAGAAACAATATAGCAGCAGTACAGTAACAAGCATCACCTTGTTCAAATGGGCAACGAGCTGGGTCCTCCCCAAAATAAAAGGCCAGCGCATCCGCATTCCTCCCCTATATAAGCCTAAAGTTCATTAGCTACAAGAGATTTAAGCAAGTATTCGAAGAAACAACTAGGAAATTATTGCTCAGATTCTTTACAGCTCCAGAGTAAAGTGAAGCCAGAGATCCAACTTCAGATTCAGCAAATTCGAGGAAGTCTTTTAGTGTCTACACATTGATCACAGAAATTCATTCAACGAAACAAAATAGTATGCAAAATAACCATGAAAAATTATCAATGTGTTGAGTACCTTGCAAAAGTTCTTTGAAACAAGGCCATCATTTTCAGAAGCACTCAATTCTTGTGAAACTTTTTCGAGTCCTTTGCCGATAGCTTGCATTTCCTCCGCCAAATACTTCAATTGAATCTGCTTCAAACAGATTACTTAACATGTAAATATGAAAAGATTCTAGAGCCATTAAAACAACAGTGAAAAGAATCCACACCTTTGTCGCAGCCTCTAAACTCGCTAGATCTTTCTGAAAATCAATTACTTCTGGCAACTTTTCAGCAAGCACCTCCAAATGCAGATTAATAAAATTCGGTTAGGATTATATTAACAAAATCATATACCTCTAAGGCATTGTCACTATAAAAACCGCAAGAAAATTCAACAGAGAAAGGTAAGCCTCTGCACGTGAATAAAATTTATACTTTACAGAGATAGTGCATCAGGGTCAGCTTCTTGTTTACTGAGCGTGTTTCAGTAAGTTTCAAAAGACTATCAAGGCGAAACCCGACGGCAGAACCTGTATGAAATTGTAAATTGTATTTTAGCCCGACGGATTGGTAAAGAATCATTTTCCAACATCAAACGAATTAGCCAAAAAGATAAGCACTGAAAACAAAGCGGCATTGAAAGATCTTTTAATAGCAAAGTGAATTCACATTACAAAAAGTCGACCATAAATAAATTAAAAGTTTCTACTCACCCCTAGCAGTTCCATGATTTAGAGCATTGCCCAGTGAAAGGATTGTTCGCATGATTCTTTTCAATTTCACAGAATTTCTAACCTGATAGAAACCATCTTCAGGAGGCCAGTTACTTACACAATCCAAAAGGAAATAGAGGAACAAGTTACTAACCTCTCCAGAGGCAGAGTTCACAATATTCAAGCTATTTCTCAAATCTGAAACCTGAGCAAATGGAGAATAGAAAATGTAAGTAACAGAAGAAAAGTATTTCAATGGGCCAAAGGAGAAGATAAACATCCATATTGGATGTAAGGAATTGCACTTTCTTCTGACCTGGGAATGAAATTGAATTTTAAATGATAGAACTCTTAACTTCGATTCTACACGAGGAACTTTCATCAGCTCCAAGAAAAACTGCACGTAGAAGACCATATCAGAAAGCATTGGTTTGATGAGAAAGAACGGAACTGGATACAAAATAAATTAATGAAATTAATGAAAGAAAGAAAGAAAGGAAATATCTGCCCACCTGTTCACACTTTCCAAGGTTCTCCCGGTTGCCACTGTAATTCTGAAAGGGGAGAGACATGTTGACTAGATGCTCTGGAAGATAGCTCCCAATCTAAAAGGTTTGGGAACAAAGTGATACCTTAAGAAGTTCCATTTCTTCTTTGGTTGGACAAAATTTTATGAGATTGTCAACCTGATCAATGTCCAGCTTCGAATCATCTAAAGCAAGGATCGAGTTCTGTCAAGAATATAACAAAGCAACATGCAAGGCCATTAATATGATCGTTATCACATGAAAAGCTTCTTTGCATCTAATCCACTATGCCGCCCACATGTTAATCTTGTTTCTTAGTAAACCTTCCCTGCTGCACTGACGGCACACATTTTTTTTATGAGAAACAGCCAATTCATGCAAAAATCATCACTCATGGCTCGATAGTTAACTAAACTTCCAGTAGTCAACCAAATTTTGCAGAAAGACACGGGTTTAGAAAGTAAATAAAATATTTAAAGTTTGTCCTACCATTAAATCGGTCAGTGGAACCTTGAATTTTGAAAGCATGATTTCACAATTGTATGCCCTTCGCAGCTCAATCTGAAAGAGAACACATGTTCTAGAAATTAGAATGATAAAAAAACCTACAGCTTTCCCAAAAGGGGAAGGAAACAAAATGAAGGAAATGCATCATCAACTATATGAGGGCCAATGAATAAATAATTCGATGACATATATAGACAAAGAAAGATAAGAACCAAATGAATAACACATTAGCCACTTTACCAGATGGACTTTCTCCGATTTAAGACCCGAGGCACGTCCACTTGCTTTTCCATTGGCGTCTCCAAGGTCTGAATTTGAGACAGTGGCCGAAAAAAGGCTCTCGAGTTCGGTCATGTCTAATTCAGGAGCTCTAAGATGGATGATACAAGAGAAGACTACAAAGTTTAGTAATTGCAATTTTTATATTATGAAATCTGGGAGGTTGATCAATACAATCATAAAAAAGTAACGAAGACTATATGATACATACTTTGAAGCCTCCTCAGGTTTTTGAGCCTCGGCCCATATGCTTCCATGCATAGCCCTTGTTAACTTTAACCAATGATATGGTTTCAGTGATGCCTTTTTGACTAGATTATGAGCTCTTCCACTTGCACGCGATTGAAACTTCCCCTTTACACCAATAGGAGGTGTTGGAATGTTTCCACCACCTAAAGAAGAACGAGACAGTAGAGAAGAAGTGCCAGCCTTTGATAATCCATTGGGAACTGGGGCAGGGGGAGGTGGAAAATTTTGACAATTTGTTACTGAGGCTTCCTTCTGCCCAGAACTTGGAGGAAGTGGTGATTGTGAAGCCAAAAAACTACCAGTAGAAACAGTGGCGAACCCTGAACATGGAGGTGGAGGTGGAGGTGGTGTAGGTAGGGTGGTAAGAACAACTGATAACTTTTCTGGAACAAGTGAAGAATCTTCACAAGAGATAGAGGAAGAATTCCCAGGTAATGAAACCGTTGGAGAAGGAATGATGATAGATAGGTTAAGAATTGTTGGGCCAATTGAGGAAGGCAATGCTGGAGGGGGGACGGGGGAAGCTAATGGGAAGTCCGGAAAAGAGGTTAGTGAAACTGTCTCTGAGAGAGAAGAGGGAAGAGGAGCAGCTGGTGGCAAGTTCTCTGGAGGGGTATATGTAGCTGTTGCTGAGGGAGGGGGAGGCACAGGAAAAGATAATAGAGATGGCGACTTGGCTTTTTCTAAGAAAGATGGCAGAGGAGGAGGAGGAGGAGGAGGAGGAGGAGGAGGAGGAGGAGGTGGAGAAAGGGGGGGAGGGGTAGGAGGGGTGGGGGGGGGAGGAGGAGGAGGAGGAGCTGAAGAGGTACTCTGAAGAGGAGGAAGTGCCTTTATTGCGGAAGTTGTTGAGTATGGAGGGGAACCTGATGATTGCTTTCCGGAATCAGAATTTGACGTTAAGGGATGTGGAAGACTGGTGGGAAAAAGAACATTTGATTGGTCAATACAGAATGTAGAAGCCATATCCGAGCAGGAGGATGGAGAAGAGACTCCGGAATGAGAAAAGGATGTTTTATTGGAAGACAAAGATGTAGCATAGGCAGTACAGGGTGGGGGAGGAGGCATTGGCAACTGTTGTGTAATGTAAACTGACATTTTACGGTCATGGCAAATTTCGATGCATGGCGGTTTTGGAACAGTTAAGGAAGGCTTGCATTGAGATGGCGGTGTTGAAGACGGAGGTGGTGGTTCTGATACCAACGATTGTAGTGGCGAAGATTCTTGTCTAGACTGAATACCTGATGATTTTGAGTGAAATGTTTGAAAAGTAGCAGGTATTGAAGGTGAAGACAGAGGTGGAGGTGAAACCTGCGGCGCTTCTAAGGATAGTAGTGATGGTGACCATGGCACTGATGGCTGTAATAAGGATGCTGGTGGGTGTAGTGATCTTGTTGATCGAAAAAGTGGAGGTGGCGGAAGAGGAGGAGGAGGAGGAGGAGGAGTAAAATCTTCCCTTATTTCAGAGTGATTAGATTGCTTGCCTAAGATTATTTGCTCTGTAGCTGAGGGCCCGGAAGAATAAGCGGCTTCTTTATTGAACTCTACATCATCATGAAGAAGTGCTGTAATCCCAAGTGCAGAAGGCGCACCATGGTATCTGGAGATGGCTATAGGAGAACACTGAAAAGAATTAAAATATAAAGCTGCACTTGAGATTGAAGTTGGAGAAGATCTCTGTGATACTACTTTGCATTGAGCTGGCCTTTGAACAACCTGCAGTACCCTTTCTTCAGTCTCAATTGTCACTAAACTCTTATCGAGGGATGATTCTGAAAAGGTTGGATGTGTTTCGTTTACTGCTGTCTGTCCAGAAATCATGGTTTCATTTTCAAGTACTTCGGATTTTGGAGTCTCTACAATCACCATTGAGGGACTTTCTTTGAGAGATCCACTATCAGTATAATCATAGGGAGAATCACCCGAAATTTTTTTCTTTTGAACACTACAAGTAAAGTCACCCTTCAATTTCTCTTCATCAACTTTGTTAGAGTCACTTGCCAGCTTTTTATCTCTGTCATTTTGGGAAAAGGCGCTCTCTATCTCTGTATCTGTCACAATTTGATGTAGACCATTCTGCTTGTTTTCTTTCGAAGCACTTAGGTGAGGAGTAAGTGCCATAGCATCCTGCAGACTATTGAAGGCAGTCATTGGTTGGGACTCTTTAAGTGCGAAATTTGTATCAGTAACAAGCCGATCCGAATTATTTAATGCACCATGAAATTCAACAGAAAGACCTTCATACTCAATATCACCAGGCAAATCGAGCCCAGGAAGTGAAGAAGAGGAAGTCATCTCTGAGAAAAGTACCTGAGACCAACCACAAGAAAATTCACACCTCAAATGATAGTCAAGTTGCTGGAGGAAATCATATTCAAACAAGCAGTAATGCTTACCTCTGCTCTGAAGTCCTCGGGGAATTGATCCTTTACATTCCACGGTGAATCAATCTCATCATAGGTAAGGATCATTATGTTCGATCTTATGAATGCCGTATTGAACATCACCCGAAACATCATATTTTCAAGTTCTAGATTATCATCCAATGTGATGCATTCGAGCACAACATCACCTTGAACATGACAGTGGATATCAATTTTAACAGTTTCAGAATCTACCTGTGACAAAGGTTGATCAATTTAAACAAAAAAAAGAAATCACAGGGTGGAAAGAGAGTGATTGAGCAACCCCACCAGATTGTCATTTAATCTTGAAGATTTATTACCAAAAAGTAGACCGACTGACCATGACTTTCGATAGTACAGCAAGAATTTTACATCATAGCATTGTGAGTCTAGAATGTTAAACACACAAGTATAAAAAAAAAGTGAACTGAACATACCTGCTTCAAATGTGGCACTACTTCGCCGGTTTGGGGCATCGAGAAGAGCAACTTCGTTGTCCGATCAACAACCATCAACGGATCCTGCCCGTATATCTTAATGTTGGGACGACAACCCCCCTCTACATTAATATCAGGCATGCATCTAAGAATGATACAATCCAACTTTAGTGCCCCATCCAAGGGAGGCCACTGGGACACCGTGTTCCTTCTCCAGACATATTGTAGGTACCTCAACTGTGAAGGTAGTGGATTCAGAGGAGACAACGAACATAAAATATCTCGAGGTGCTTGATTGTATATCATGTCCAAGGTTTTCCGTTCCCCAGTGTATTGCTTGATATAGATCAAGAGAGCAGCAAGCATGAAAGCCAGAACAGGCAAAGCATCCATTTCACAATGCATCAAAAGTATATTCCTCTGTCCACGGGAGAGCCAATTTTCACTTGATCTCAAAAAGTGATGGATCGTTTCCATGGTGAGCAACGGACAATTTTCATACTGTCTAGGATAGTTTGTCACGGTCATATTATACTTGGATAACAAATAAGTAATATGGGTTTGTTGATCTCGGTCTCCAAAGTTAAAAACAATGATCGAAGCCTCAGGAAAATATTCGCAGAGTTGATCCACTATATGTCCAATATAGACTTTGTAGTCATCATCCTCCAAGACATAGGTGGTAAAGCAGCAATCAAATACTACAAAGTCATGAAATCCGTTTCTCAATGAATTGTAAACTACTTATCCGTTGCGTTTCTTCTGAAAATCGACATCATTAAATGTATCATAGATAGCTACAATTTCCTTCTTTCCCATTGTCTGAATTAGACAAAAATAAGCTCTCGCACTCTTTTACAAGTTTAAATTTTCTAACAGTGGCAGGGCCGCCACATCAGTTCTAAGTTAATTCGGTTAAGAAAATCATTATGATAGGAAAAAAAAAAAAAATTGCAGTCTCCTAAGACATCATGATCAAAAAACTTGACGAAAAACTTTTGAACTACACGATCACTTGTGTATATATATGTGCCTTGCTACATATTGCTTTTCGAAAAGGAGAATAACTATATATTCATTGGATGGACATCTCACATCTGTATACAATTCTTATCTTTTAACATTAATATAAATAATCATTATAAGACACAACGTGACGCATACAAAACATTCAAACTGCAGCCATTTAATTTTGAATAAAACCATTTATTATCTCAAACATATAAAAAACTAAACTTTATCAAAGCAAGCAACAAAAAACGCACCAAAAACCCTTTCAGAGATCTCCAAAAGCCCTTCTGGCGGCTTCCCAGATAAAAATTTCCGGAGAAGCGCCATCCAATAACCAAGATCTGGAGAGTCTTCGTGGTGGCACAAACGCTACCAAGACAGCCCTACAGGTACGGGAAAATCAACCACATGTACACTTGAAATCTCCAGATGGTAAAATCTTGGAAACAAGAGTCAGAGGAGATTGTGTATAATACATATTAGCTCACGAATGGAGCATTATTCTTCAAATTCAAGAAAGTGAAACGAGACTGGGGGTTTTGCTGGTGCAGCAAGGAACACTTAAAAATCTTTTCCATATGGAACATTTCTTCACACTCACACTTACTCTGCGTATGTTGTTTGTCTGCTCTGTGATTCTCAAAGACTAGTTTACTTAGCTTCCAATGGGGGGAACCAGAAAGACAGAGCCAACGTGTGCCCGGTGTCAGATAGAACAACGGGGTTCTATTTTTAATCATTATTCAGTTGTTTGAAGACAACATAGGAATGCCAATGTGTTTGGAGGGTGATTAAGGATTATGGGTCACATATAACTACAGATTCCTGATTCGTTTTTGCATTTATTTATTAGAGCTCTTGTCTCTTCCATACCCTTTTTTTCTGCACGTGTCTTCTTGAATATATTTTATAAAGTGAATGTGGTTAACTTGTGATGTGATGTCCGACCAATCTTTTTTCTATTCCGTTTTGAATAAATTCAATATTTATATGAAAATAATTCAATTTCATATATGACTAAACATAATTTGAATCGGGAAATTTGGGGAATGACATTCGTAAATATATTTTTGTAAAAATAACTCTGTATGTTACATCGGAGTGCTCTATATTTTTAAACAATATTTTAAAATTCGAACAAAGAAATAGTGTTTGGTACGTAGCTATTTAACTAAAATACTATATGTAATATTCTATTTTTGTATAATTTATATATATTGTTCTACATAAATACGTCCATAGTCATTTTTTTGAGGTTTTTTTAAACTATATATCAAGTTATCCGCTACGTTAAGATACGATATTCCATGCAGTTATAAATATGATTGTCGCCGTATGTCGGAAATTACTCATATTTAAATCTGTAGAAGCATCTGATTGATATGTATAATTGAAATATGACCGGGAGTTCGATTCACATGTCAACCTTCACAAATATCGTAGTATATAATGCAGGTCTCATTTTTTCTTTTCTTTTTCTTTTTTTAATTGAAAAAATATAATAAAAAGGTTTTAAATCAACTACAGTATGCATATCAATAAATTAATACTAAAAAATATAACAATTCTCTCCATCTTCTAAGAAACACATTTGCATTAATTATATTGAGTCCAAGTCTTCAAGTTTATTAATGTTCCACCTCAGTGTTCATAGATAAGTGTACATTTTAAAACAAAACTTAGTTAAAATCTGTAAAACAAAGCACTAAATACAGAACGAAACGAAACATAATCTACAATAAAAACCCGGAAATGCCTAAATGTTAAAGGAGAATTTCATAAAATACTACCTAATAAACTTCAGCAGAGTATTAGGGAGAAAGTGTGAGTGTTCCCTAAACATAGACATTACAAAGATGCAGAATTTATTCCAAAAATCACTTAAATTCTCAGTCATGTAAGAATGCTTCATAGATCATTTGAAGGATGTCAAATGTTACAGATAGGTGTAATCTTTACTCCAGACGACGAAGAAGGTATTCAACTTCAACAAATTTTGTTAATGGCATCACCCATTCTTCATACAACCGAGAAACAACAGACGGATTAACCTTGTACTCGCCGTTAGTGTTGTTTTCCTGGAGATCCACATCTTGACCGAAGATTGTCGCTTTATTTGCCACCCTTTTCTTGATTGCCTCTTCCACACTTGGAAAAGTTAGTAACTCCATTAAAGCTTCTTCGTTCTGCTAGGAGTCGAGTTACATATGATGGGGCACTGCTTCTTGGCTGTTTATTGTTTTGAAATATAAGTGAATTGTGTATTTACCTTGGCATGTATAGCTGGAGTATAGTCTCCGGGGGCATCTCTGAATTTGACCTCGGCTACAAACTTTCCCAAGTGAATCCTTCTTGAGAGTGCCTGGAAATATGAGCATTACGACACAGGAATTCGTACAAAGATTAATAAGTTTCAGATGCTCTTCCACCAGGCTAGTCTTTTAGATTTAAACTCAGCTCTTATCTTATATCGTCGAACATTCGTGGTGTGGGTAAAAATTGGTTGACACACTTTATTATTACCTGCAAACAATCTAAATCACTGGCTGCAGTGGCGGCATAATTCCCATCATCTCCCTCTCTGGTAATTAAAGGAAGCAATTTGTTGAGGTAAAAATTTGATATCTTGTCATTTACGTTTATGGAAGCTCCTGCAGGATGCAAGATCTGAAGAACACGAAAAACAAATCAAACAAAATCGAGACACAATACTGGAAAACTTGCTGTAATAATCTCAATACTTGTTATATACATACGTCAACTTTTACCTGCGTAGAAGAGTCGGGATTTTGCAGCAATGGAGCTGGTAACTTATCTGGGAAAAAGGCGTTCTCCTCCGGAGATACATAACGACCAGCCTGAGCAAAACCGGAGGAAGATTTTTCTCACACAATTCTCACAACGATATTACATTATTCACTAACTGGGGCTTCTAGTTTGTAATCCACGGGATTCATTGAGAAAACATCGTGATCAAGACTCTAGTAGTCCTAGTGATGTACATTTTATACTTTGTATGGCCACTAAAGACATCAACAAAATGTCTGCTAACATGATTCTTCGTTTGAAATCTCCAGTTTTATATACAATTCCAGCCATAATTATTGTAGGCATGATGCATACTACGGTGCACATTTGTTCTGGAGTTTATGGCTGTTGGCAAAAATCGAAGCACCAGCCTTGAACTGAAGCACACAGAGCATTATTAAAAATAGATGGATGAAAAAACTAGGACATATGGCATAAAATATATACAGTATTCTACGACAAGTAAAGAACTCGAGCATAAATGAATATTATAATTATAAGTTGAACTGTTGGACTTAAAAGTATACAATCCTTTCATTCGAGGTGCATGAATTTAAAAATTGTGCCTTGGCCTAAAGACGCCCAATTTGACAACAAAATCATGGATGACTACAAATAATTCCACATCAATATGCAAGTTACAAATAACTAGTAAGAGAATTGAACTAACAAATTGATTTTCTTTCTTTGAAATACAGGATATTTTGTAAAAATCCCAACACCAAAAATCTCAAAATCAATCAAGTACAAAACTAATACATCACTGTCATTATTGAAGAGACATATAAAGAAATGGAGAAAAATGACTTATTCTTGTTAATATTATTATTCAATGAGCATTTCGAAGTCACAACTCATTTTTTTTACAAGGATCAGTTTAAGGATTCAAATATCCATATTGTCACCATCCGGAAAATAATAAATACTGGGTTTGATGTGTTAACATACTTGGTCAGCATTTTGTCGGCAAATTCTTAATAAAAAAACATAAAGAACAAATTTTTATTACCATAAGCCAGATCAAGACCGTTAAATACAAAGAAATGAAAGAGACAGACGTACACCTACCTTGGCCTGAAGAGCTTCGGTTTCTGTGAGAAAGAACTCGAACAAAGAATCCGATGAGCCGGGAGCACACTTGTCGTGGTAGAGGGCCAAATTTCTGGGATATTTAGCCCTCTCGATCAGATAAAAGATAATGGTGTCTTCCTGCCGAACCAAGCTCTTTCTCAAAGAATCAAGATTCAACAACTCGTCACTTGTCGTGCTTTGCGCCATCGCACGGACAACTGCGATCAATATGAACGTTGTTATGTTGAATAGCCCAAACATGAAATGAAAGAAGATCGCGAGAGAGATTGAAGGGTGTGGATGAATGGAAATTACAAATTAGGGAAAATGCGATTTTGAAGTTAAGAGGCGTGGCGTCGAAGATTCGCTAAATAAAAAGGAAAGGGGTAATGAGTGGGGGTTGTGGGTGAGGAGTTGACTTACCGAGGAAGGCCGGTTTTCTTCCTGTTGATTGGTATTCAATGGTGACCTTAATTGGTATTGGTAGGTTCATTTATTTCTCAAGCTTAAAAAAGTCAAAAATCGCCATTCAAAATAATAAATTAAAAACAAACGTCAAAGATATGTGAAATTAGTTTGGTCAATGTTTCAAATTTATATTTATAATTAAAAATAATTCTTTTTTATTGGTGTAATTCATCGTATAGAGATTGATATAGACAAATTATCTCAGCCGATAGCTACCACCACATCGGGGAACGAGCTCTGTTCGTCGGAAATCACGTCGGGCGTCGGAGCACTGGATGGGGCAAAGCGCTTCTTCTTACTTGATATCTGCAACCACAAGTCACTGGTTAGAGAGCGCCGGAAGTGTGTCCGGCGAAGCCCCTCCGATTATTAAGTCAGACAGAGTGCGAGAGCAAAAGCGAGAGAAATATATGTTGGGTGCAAAAATGTGCAAGAATGAATGTGTGTACAATGAGAGCATACCTGGAATTTATAGAGGGGCTACGGCGGTGAAGGGATAATATATCGATGGATACTCTCCGTGATCCTCTCGCTAAATAAGGAAAGGTATATCGACCTAGGATCCTTCAAATAAGGAAAGACGTATCCAGGCGGGATTCATCTGCACAAGGAGAGACGTACCTGGGCAGGATTCTTCATCACATCGGGACATGATCCTCGGGTAAATCCCGATCTTGGAGCACGTCTTCGGGTGTTCTGCCAACCTTGGCATCTTGCATCGGGGCTATGAGCCAGCTTGAAAAATGGAGAAATAAGTTAGAGGGAGTTAGAAACAAGTTTGTATATGTCTCAGGGACTGCAGAATAAGTTTCAGATTTATAGGGACTGAGAAGTAAGTCCTTTTTCTGATCAGGGATTTATCACCAATTTACCCTAAGGCTGTGTTTGGTAGGAGTGATAGGGAGAGGATTGTGAAATAGTCCCACGTTTGGTTCGATGATTGCAGAAATAGTCTAATCCTCCTTCACGTGATTTGCTACTGTTCAACCATGATTCTCCTCTTTACTAATCCTTTCTATTTAAGTGGTATTCGTAGTCCTCCGCTGTTGAGCGTTTGTTAGATTGAGAATTGTACACATTTACCCCCGTTGTAAACACAGATCTACGCAAAGCAGATTACTGGCCTTCGCTTGGAGAGGAATGTACTCAAACAAAAATTCCGTCAAACAGCTGACGAGCATCACCGAGAAACACAATCTCAGGGTAAAACCCACGGTCCCCTGAGATTGTTTTACAAAAACGAACATTAACGAGTAAGAAACCAGATATGCAGCCCTTTACTATAAAGAACGAAGCTTTGAGATCGAATACTTAATACATGCATAGATAGATTTGCACAGACAAAATCGTGCATTCTGAACAAAAACATTTACCTGGAATAGTCTCCGAAACGAACGGAACCGAGTGATTCGACATGCCTAGAAGCTGCACGAGTAAATTCTCAAACGGCAGCGTGGAATTTAGATGGTCGACCCGCAAAGAACTCTGGTAGCAATGGTGCGTGTATGTGACAGTGTAGGCAAGGAATTTCCATGTAATGCAAGGATAACAAATGGGCTTGGAAATATAGGCCCACTCAATTTGGCCTCTTCTAGCGAACCAGTCAATGTCAGGATATGAAACTCAAAATTAGTCCCGTTTATGATGTGAAAGGCAAATCGGTAATTTCATAGCTCACCAATTTTCTAATCCATATGTTAAAAATCGAACCAAACATAACCACTTACATCTCATTAATTATTTATCCCACGTTGTGCTAAAATAATCATTCATATTAATCCTTCGTTATCAATCACATCCCACCTACCAAACGGAACCTAAATTTAAACCAATCTTGAATTTTAAATTATAACTTAATAGTTTATACTTCGATGCAAAAGTGCAACTGCCTTTACGTGTCAAATCATTAAACTAGTACTAGAAAGTTTGTGATTTGACTAAATGGATCCGGGTAAATAATAAATTACATAAAGATCTCTTATATGAATAAAAAATTGATGAAAATATCGTCATATTTTAATATATTTTAAAAACAAATTCAATACTTTGTTCACCAAAAAAATGAGCTAAAACACGTAACTTGTTTGACAAAATAAAATGAATAAAATTATTTACTCTCCATACTAATAAATAAATATTACTCTCCATACTAATAAATATTTCTTAACGTGAATCGTACGAATTACAAATTATACATGGTACAAATTCAATACTTTGTTACAACCAAAAAAATGAAGCTAAAAACACGTAACTTGTTTGAACAAAATAAAATGAATAAAATTATTTACTCTCCATACTAATAAATAAATATTACTCTCCATACTAATAAATATTTCTTAACGTGAATCGTACGAATTACAAATTATACATGGTACAACTTCGTGATTCATACTCATCCCCCTCCTAAAACCCACCCCCCACCCTTTTTGCTTGGTTATTATTTCGTAACGTGTTGGGTTCCAATATGCTATTTATAATAAATATTATGTGTTTGGGGAAATTGTTTAATGTTATATGACTATTAATTGGCATTTGGACCATTATCAATAAATAATATTAGCCACAACTCTGATTGTTAATAATTAAAAAATTTATAAACGCCAAGTGAAAAGTAATGTCAAATAATAGCTGGGAATTGATGTCTTGAAAAAAAATGCCTTTATTGAAATAATTGCTTTCCATTCCATTAAATAATGAGTAAGCCATATGATCTAAGGATATTGACATAATAGAGATTACTCCCGTTGGAGATCAACTAACTCATTTTTAACGTCAAACTATAACTTGTAACAGTGTTTAGTAATTTAGAAATCTGGGCTAATTTATTACCACTGGACCTTAATATCATGCTGTGAAGGTGTGGCCCAAGTCCCCTTGATCCAAACCCTTTTGTGATTGTAAGCCCAAGCCCAAATTCTGTTTTCTTTCCAACCGTACAATTTCGGTAGTTGATTTTGGCCATCCTTTACTATAGTTTTATGATCAGGTCGGCTCCTTAGAAAACACACATACCTATTTTCTCTTCTTACTAGAAACCCCAGTTTTTCCCGTCGTCTCTGTTCATCTTCTTCGATCTCCTTTGTCTTTAGAGTGACTTGTGAGGGTGCTTAGTGAGATATCCTACGAGGGGGCGGGGGCGAAACATCTCTTAGGCTAGCGGCTTTAGCCCAGGCTAGCCCCAAAAAGCCCATGTATATATATATATAATATATACATAATTTAATGTAAAAAAAAAAATTTTAAACCCACGCCCCCCCTCCCCAGCCCAACTTCCTGGTTTCGCCCCTGCGAGGGGGCTGCTGTTCTATCACTCTCCTAACAATTGCACTCCTTGTAATCAATGGGAATCGAACTCGTGACCTTAATTCTGATACCAATTTTAGTATCGAGCGCTTGCCGTTTTACCAAAAACTATAGCTCGCGGTAACGGTGCATATCCAATTTTTTAAACCGTATAGCAACTCAAGCGTCACGTTTCTATCGTTCTACCTAGCAGAGGCAAATATTACATCTTAATGCATGCTTTTTTGTTTCAAGAATGTTTATATATTGCAAGTTTTGATTTAGCCTACAAGACGAGGCTAAGGAGACCCTAAAATGACCAGGGACAAGAGTGGTCTTTTAGGCTTCCAACTTCATGGATAATAAAGTAGGTTTTCTCCTATTTTCTAGTTAAATATTCCTTAGCTTCACCATATAAATAAAATAATGTACTAAGGTCAATATCTATCCCTTTGAATGTTTTAGGAAACTATGGATAAGGGTTATCAATAAAATCTAATATGTTTTCATCACACAACCTAGAGGTTAGAATGTTCTTTTTCCATATAATATACGTGATGACTTGAAACACATCCACCAAAGGACAGATGGAGTGGGTTGTACAATTTTGAGACTTCAATTTTATTGTATTCTTCGTCAACATCTTATTCTTAGGTCTCATTACCTTAATCTGCAATTCAATCCCCAAAGATGCAATCTTTCACCATGTTGAGTTCATTTCTCAGCTGGCTCCTTCACATTATTCTCAGTGGGCTGGACTTAAGCATATGGGTATTTCAATCGTACGATGTTCTGTGAAACATACTTGTCTGGATTGAGAAGCCATGCGAGAATAGGTCTTGCCAGGGACCCTTTTTCCGGTGGCAGTGCGAAACTCTTGGTTTCGATGGTCTGCTTTTTGCCGCAGAGGATAGTTTTTTTTTTTTTGTCTCTCCTTTGAAAAAGTAAGGTATAATGATAACAATAGTTTCTGTCTTCCCTCTTATTGTGACATAGAACTTAGGTGATTAAGGAATTTAGTAGCCTAAAAATTGTTGAATTGTATAATTATAATTTCATGTTAAATAGTTGGGTTCCTATTGTCTTGCTTTACTTCGATCTCCTTGCTACAAACAATATGCTTGGAATGAAATTAGTCATGGAATTCTTGCTGATTAGATTAGTCCAATGACTCTCCGATGGTGGGGTGTGGTGTACCAGTTCCATATATGGATCCTCTGATATGGTATAAATTAAACCTTCCATGGCAACCATTACTATCTGATCCTATAGAGAAGGCCATCTTCTTAGGCCGAGGCCTGTCTATTAGTATAGGGTGGGCTCGGATTAATTTGAGGAAATAATTTCTAACAAAGTATTCAACTGTTAGAAATTACTTGAAACCATTAATCAAATCCACAGTGTTATCTATGGGAATACGAATCACTTTGGATTTTGTTTTTATTTTATCTTAATTGGGAAACTGTGTAATATTATAAATAATCCTACTATAATCTGATTATTGTTGAAAAGAAAAGCACCATACATTAGCTTTATATAAAGGTAAAGATGTAGAATGTATGTATTTTTCAAAAGAGGGGTTAAATGGAAATAGTTTATATATAGGGGTTATTTTGCAATTCAAATGAAAAGTCGGGGACTAATTTAAAGTTTTCCCCATACATAAAATGAGATTAGGAATACGACATCCAAGTAATCAATGATCATTCATCACCATCGTAACCCAGATCATCCTCCACACGATGAGCCACGTCATCAGTAATATTGTCCTCCAACGCATCGAACCCCTCAGCAAGCGCGAGTCCACCCAGGGCCCCGGCCACCGCGCCAACAGCTAATCCCGTTCCCATGCCCCCAAATTTACTCTGTTTCTTGTCCTCCACTGGCGGTGCTTGCCCGTAATAATTACCCTGCCCGTAACCCCCAGGCTGCCCGTAATTTGACTGGCCATAACCTCCCGGCTGCCCGTAATATGGCTGCCCATAAGCCCCAGGCTGTCCATAGCTTGCCTGCCCATAACCAACGGGCTGACCGTAACCCGGGTACCCTGTCTGTGGAACATAAGCGGGTGGCGCACTGTATGGATTTCCATACGGTGGTGGGGGTGCGTAATCCCTCGACCCAGGCGGAGGCACGCCGTACGGGGGCGCGTAGTAAGGATCCTGCGCAGCACGATGCTGTGGTTCGCGCACGCTGACTTTGACCTCAACCTTGCCATGCGGCCTGCCTGAGGGTCGCTTCAGCTCTAGCTTCCGATCGGCATGGCCACCCAGCCCGACATCATCTACGACTTCGCGGAGGGGAATCTTGGCGGATCCGATGAGTGGCTTGGTTCCCTCGGCGGCGTCGGCGTGGACGATGTCCAGGTAGAGGGTGGAGTCCTCTATGGGGGAGTCGAAGGCGATGGTGAGCTTTTGATCCCAGAAGGGAGAAGTGTCGCCTTCTTCGTCGACGCGTGAGGAGCACTTGTTCTTGGAGTCGACCCACACGACGGCATATGGACGGATCTTGCCGTGCCGCCAGTTTACATTCTTTAGGTCCTTGGCGGATGTGACTGTGACTTCAACCTCGTAACGTGACGCCATTTCTTTACTAAAATATTGTGTTTTCTTTTACATGTGAGAATGGAGCAAGATGAGCGATATTTATACGAAGGAGGAACTTTGATTGGGCTTGAGGTCTGAGTTTATTACTGATATGCCACTGTGGCTTTGGTCTGACCTAATGACAATAGTGCCCTTTACCTTCTCTATTGATTACCTATTAATTTTTGAATTTGTAAACACATCAGTAAGGGTAAAGTAGTGATACAAACCAGTGGGGCCTCCGTTGGGACTTGGGACTTGGGACTTGGGATGTGAGACTAGGGAGTCGTTAACTGAGACAGGATTTCCTACGATACCTACACAAATAATTCAGATATATAATAAAGATCGTTGACCTAATTTAAACCACGTTAATTAGATAAAAATGGACGTCCACAGCAAAAATTGTTTGTATGGATTTGTCACTACGAATTTAAGATTTTCTATTTGTCCAAAATTAAAGTAAGTTCAAATCCACATAATATAAATTAACAGTTCCACTCAAGTATATTGAATATGGTTGTCGCTAAATCTTTCTTATCGAATCAAATCAATCACCAGTGACCAAAAAAAAGGGAATAAATCTATTAAAATAATTTTATGTAAGTATGAAAACCTCAAAAAAATTAGATACCATAGATAAAGTAATAACTATTATGGAATTTGAAAGGCCAGTAGAAAGAATATTCTTACCTTAGCGTTGGTTACGCGGATTTCACACGAGATGCTTTTCGGCCTGCTTTAGTCAAATGTTGTTTACTTTCAGATACATCGAGGCCACATACTAACTCAAGTGGAGATGGCATGAAATATAGGATGATGAATATTATAAACTTTAGGAATGATCAATAATTTAAGAATTTTCATTTTCACTGAGGTTTTATAGTTTTATCTAGGAGAAATTTATTGATTTATGTAAAAATAATTAAATCTAAAGGATAATTATTGCATCTAACAAACATTACAGTGATGAATAGATTGCTTATGTTCGATAGACTTCTCCATAGAAAAAAAAATTGATAAAATAGAGAGATTTTTCACAAAATGAATGACATGATCAAGAAAATAAAAAAGGAAAACCATATTTAGTCCTTTTCTTTATAATTAGTGAAATAAGCTAGCCTTAAAAGTGGCATTCTCAGATATGGTGTATTTTAACTTGATGGGTTCGCGGTGGATAGAAGAAGCAGAAGTGGAACTTGAAGGGAATAATGAGAGCGTAAATTCAGCGTTATCGTTAAGTTTTTTGCTCAGGCATTGTATTTTTTTTGTTTCAATTTTGTTGTGACGTAGGACTATTTTCTACGTTTTTTTTTTTTTTTTTCAAAACAAGAAATTGATAACTAAAAAAACGGAAATTTGTGGAAGATAAATTGATACCACTATTAATTTCCACCTCGGGACCCGAGGGAAGAGCTCCTCTTACAGAAAGACATCGGCTCTTACAGGAAGACCTCACTCTTCCAGGAAGACCTCACCTCCTGTAGGAACAGCTCTTGCAGGAAGACCTCTTGACCCGAATTGGCATCACCTCTTGCATGAACACATCTTGCAGGAAGACCTCTTGACCCGAGGTGACATCACCAGGAAGTCGCCCGAGGACTCTTGCTCAGATAAGGAGTTTTGTCCGAGAACAGTGTCATGACTAGCAGAATCCAACACGGATACGTACTTCCTTATTTGAAGAATTCGGTATACGATTTTTCTTATCTGAACGACCAGATCCCCGAGGATTGCGGAGAATATCTCGTCCGAGATACCCGATATAGGCCAATATTCGCCAGGATATACTCATCTTCACCGCCTAGCCCCTCTATAAATACCCAGATATGCTCCATTCTGCTACACATTCACAAACACACAAACTCTCTGCTTTGTGTTCATACTTGCTCTCTCAATATCTTCTCGACCACCCGTGCTGACTTAGGCATCAGAGGGGGTTCGTCGGAAACACTTTCGACGCCTTCTGACCAGTATCTGTGGTTGCAGGTCGTTGACAGGAAGACACTGAGCTCATCCCCCGATGTCAGAGCTCCTGAGCTCCCAGCCTCCAGACAGATCTCACTGAGCTCATCCCCCGACCACAGAGCTCCTGAGCTCCCAGCCTCCAGACAGATCTCACCGAGCTCATCCCCCGAGGCCAGAACTCTAGATCTTCCAACCTCCATACAGATCTTCCTCAGCTCATCCCCCGAGGCCAGACCTCCAGATCTCCCGACCTACAGACCTCAAGATCTTCCTCAGCTCATCCCACGAGGCCAGACCTCCAGATCTCCAGACCTTCAGATCTCCCGACCTTACGGTCTGACGTGGTGACAGCTCTCCGACTGGGAAAAATTCGGTTACATCAATAAGTTATTTAAATGAATTAAATATGACTGTTCAACATTTATGTGAAATTCTGTGAACAAAACCAAAAATATAATGATTTCGAACTTTGTAGGTGTTGTTTAAATGACATAAACAGATAAAAATGAAAAGGATGGGATCACTAGTTTTTAAACAATCATTTTCAAGGAACAACATAGAACATAAAGACAGCGTGATCTGATTGAGTTGTAATAACTCTGGTTCTTGAATATTTGAGCACCAAAAGTTGTATCGAGTTTGGTTAGAAATACCAAGAGGAAAATATTCGACATACTCTCTTAAAACTGAATTTATAGAACATTTAAGACATTATGAATCAAAATTGGAAGTACTCAAATATTCTGGAAGTTCGAAGCCACTGTTTTTACGTCTCTCCTTCTTTCAAACTGTAAGACTTCACTATAAGACTTTGATTCAGCTGCAACTTATCACATTGCCAAACCGAGACTCCTAGCTCTATACTGCATATATTTAACATCTTTTCGTCAAAACTACAAACACCAAGTTTAACATCTTTGTGCGAAGACAACTTTTGTCTAATCTAATTCAATCATCTAATCTATTCCAACCCATCTCTTACATATGTGTGAGGAATATTTTGTTACACTGTATTCTCTCATATATCATCTCACACCGTCATCTAAATGATCTTCAATTTCTAACGATTTCTCAGAGTCTCTCGTTCTTCTTTCATTTTGGTGTTTGCACACTTCAATTCATAGTTCTTGCGCTTATAGCTTCTGTTCTGATATGAATTTTAGACACAAGTTTGTAGCTGTTGCAAAAGTCTTCTGTAAAGTTCTGACTCTTTGCACTTGTTGTCCTTTCTCCGTATATGTTTGGTTGATGCTATTTGATCTTTAACTGCTTTGGATTGATCTTTTGTCATACTGAGTAAATCAGTTCGAACTGTTTCAGTTCCAACTTGAGTTGATCTTGTTCAAACTGATTTTTCCATCTGAGCTAATAGTTTTTGCTGATCTGATTCGAACTCCGCTCTGATCTGTTCAGTCAGTGAGCTCTGTTCAGCTTTTTATCTAAACTGATCTAATGCGAAGCTCCAACTATATGTTCTGAACTGCTCTGAGTTAATCTATTCTGATGCGTTCTGCTTTATGATCTAAACCGTTTTTCTCACCGAACTCAGCTCTTTGCTTTACATTGTTCATTTGATCTGTCTAAACTCTATTTATTCAGTTATATCGATAACAACAAGTTTTGGGTTACCATAACTATAATGATCCATTTCCAGATTAATATAAACAATACATCCGCAAACATTTTGAAATGTTAAGAAAATATCAGTGTGATTCGAGTATATCCACGATTGTCCCGTGGAGCTATATTGTTCTAGTACAAGTATTAATCGTCGGTAGCTTCAGCAGAAATAGGTGGGATGAGCTTATAAATTCATATTCTTTCTTTAACAATCTGGTTTGATAGATTAATCAATAAAAAATCAAGAGTCACATTTCATATGCTTGGATAGTCCAAAACTTCGACGTCCCCGTTTGTGATTCAATTGTTTTCCCCAAGACATTATATTTTTATCTCAAATGAATGTCAATCCGATCAAGCATAATCCATTTTACAGCTACCTCTGGTAATCCGGATTCGAAACTAGCTAGAAATGTCCACATCTTTCAAGTATTTCAATTGGACCGGGTCCGAATCTTCTCAATATAAACATTTTTATTACTTAAGAATTTGAATGGTGCTATGGAACTAAATTTGATTAACTCTTATCAAACATTTAATATCGAATTCAACACTTTGATATTCACATCATGTATTATTAATCATATCCTATTATATCTCCGTTCTGTAACATAATTGTGCCTATATGTATAATAATAATAATGATAATCATAAATAATTACAAGACTAAATAAACATAAACAACAACAATAATAATAATAATAATAAAAAAAAACGATGGCTTATGTATCTAATGATCGATGATGAGTTTATTTTATTTTATTTCTTTTTGAGGGACCTAACATTTAAAACCAATTGTTTCAGCATGTTTATGCTACAGATGTATTATCATTTGTATTTTATATTTTGGGACGAGAGAAATAGATGGACGACATACTTTTTATTAAATACATTATACCTTTGTGACACTAAGTATAAAAGCTTTTATGTTTCTTTAACAATATTTACTTTGGTTTCTATTTATGTGTGTTCAAAATCGAACAATCCGATCTGGGAATTGTTGGGATAGCAAACTTGTGGGTGCTCAACTGCCGTGATTGCCATGACAACAATTAATCGTAAAGTAACATTTCAACAGCTTTGTTTAATCAATAATTAAATATAAACATTAAATGCAGCAGTAACTTTTTCACTATGTTATTTATGGCAGTGGTTAACATTTTATATCTTTTACACGTTCATAATTATGACCTGGAAATTGTTAGAATTTGGCAGCAGTTATGATATAACTAGTTTCCCATTTATATGTTAAAGTACGTGTATATATATTATTAACAGCCAAAATTGCAAAATCCCGTAAAGTACGTGTAAGCTTCACTTGAAGCTTCCTCGAGTGATCGTGCTGGCTACCAAACCGCAACCCCAGATATCCTAACCGTCCATTGAACCTCAAATTCCTGAAAGGACCAAAAATGGTCGTATCATCTGACGGTGGGGAACCACGCCATTGCGCTGTCGTGAAAAAATGGTATTTGAATTTTAAAAAATCTGAGAAATAAACACGCGGAACAAATTACACAAGCGATTCTCTCTACTAAAATAATCATTCCCCTATCTTACATTACGGAATCTCACCTTTCAACCCTTTTAATAGAAGAAATAATAATAAGTACTACTCCGAGACGAAGAATCAAAAATCCAAGTTCTTGATCAGTCAGAAGATGTCTTCCGGCTTCTTGCCGGACTTGTTCACCGCAGGGAGGAGATCTGCTGTTGTGCCAACGAATATGAAGCTACAGCAGCAGGGTTCTTTAAGTTCACCCGTCGCCGGAAATCCGGCCGACCCGACAGCCCGGATCTTGGCCAGGAGGGGAGCCGATACTATACCGATGGGGAAGAGATCCCTTACTGAGTTTCAGCAGCAACAGAATTTTTTGCAGCAGCAACAGGGATTGGAGTTTTATCTGAGAAACGTGAAGCCAAGGCATGGTAATTACCAGCATGCACCTACTATATCCAACCCATCAACTGTAGCTCTTCCTCAAGTTTCAAATTCTCTGATGAATAACGTGAATTCCCGATATGGCCTTACGATTATTAAGCAGCAGAGGCCACAAAGTTTGATTCTTTCAAACACAGGCGACGTTTCTACCGGTGTTTTCTTACCAAATTTGATTTCGAACAAGGCATCTGTTGATTCAATTCAGGGTCCGGATTTTTCTGCTCGAGAATCCGAGAAAATGATACTGGATCTAAAGTTGCAGGAGCTGGAGAAACGGCTTTTAGGAGATGAAGATGATGCAGAAGAAGTTTCTACTGTTACTACCACTGAATTGTCCGAAACGATGTTGAATCTCATTAACCCAGCCCGAAAACCCCTTTCGCCTTCGCCCACTTCGTCGTCTTCGTCATGTTCTTCCACTGCAGCTTCACCTCTCCTGACCTGTCCCAAACGGTGTTTGCTTGAAGCGGCCGTGGCTATATCCGAACGGAAGCCTGACATCGCGTCTGAACTCTTCTCGCGCCTCCAACATCTGTCCAACGAGAGGGGAACTTCAGAACAGAGGCTCGCGGCTTACATGGTTTCAGCCATGAAATCTCGCGCGTCGCCTTTAGAACTTCCTCCCCCGCCTGTATCGGAACTTTACGGTAAAGAACACTACGTAGCGACACAATTGTTGTACGATGTTCTGCCATGTTTTAGGCATGGATTCATGGCCGCGAACCAAGCGATCCTTACATCCGCCTCGGAACGAGGTTTTAGCAAGATTCATGTCGTGGATTTCGATATCGGGCATGGCCTACAGTACGTGCATTTAATTCATGCACTGGCAGCAAATATTAGCCACGGAAAACCATCCTCCATGTTAAAGATCACAACTTTTACAGACTCCTCCGCCGCAGAAAAGCTAAAAGATGTCGGAGATAGGCTAAAAAATTTGGCGAACGAAAAAGGCGTGTGCTTTAGTATACGCATAAAAAACTCAGGCACCAAAGATTTGAGCCGTGAAAGCTTGGAAGTACAATCCGACGAAGCTCTCGCCGTGAATTTTGCATTCACGCTGTGTAGAATCCCGGACGAAAGCGTGTCTACAGACAATCAACGAGACGATCTTCTCCGCCGCGTAAAGATGATGTCCCCCGCAGTAATGACAATCGTGGAGCAAGAAATGAACACAAACACCGCCCCACTGGTGGCGCGTGTGAGGGAAGCCTGCGATCATTACGGCGCGTTGCTCGAATCTCTGGACGCGACAGTTTCCAGAGAGGATCCCAGATGGTTAAGAATCGAACAAGGACTGTGTCTCAGAATGAAAAACTCGGTGGCGTGCGAGGGTCGGGATCGCGTGGAGAGATGCGAAGTCTTCGGTAAATGGCGTGCCCGGTTGGGCATGTCCGGGTTCAAGATCCGACCCGCGAGTCAGCCCGTTGTGGATTCGCTCCGATCTAAGCTGCATTATGAGACAGGTGGCAACCCTGGATTCACCGTCAACGAAGAATCTGGTGGCGTCTCCTTCGGGTGGATGGGACGAACAATTACAGTCGCATCTGCTTGGTATTAAAAAAAAAAAAAACTCATTTGCTTGGGCTTTAGTTAGTTTAATTACTTAATTGTGATATAAGTGTATAAATGTTTTACTATTAATTGTTTGCATTAACCAGGAGACGCACAACTAACATTAACGTTGTGCGTTTCTCATTAATTTATTTCATTTTTCGTTCACCTACCTACTCTTTTGTTTACCATTTTTTTTATTCTACAAAACAGAAAACACTTTTCGTTAATAGAAATCTCCGCAATGACAATACGAAATTGCAATGATTCGGTATATTACATGACATAGCATGTGAATTAGGACACGCTCATTGGCTTATATTTAATATGCAAATCAGATTTATGTCCACACGCTCAGTTAGTTGGTTGGTTTGCAATCCCTTTGTGTGTCTGTTATTAAATATATTGCCATACTTTGAGAGTTGGAGAAAGATTATGAGTTTTAAATGAAAATTTAATGAAGAAGCTGAGAGATGCAATGCGTCAGCCAAGCTATAAGGATATTCATCCAGTTGCTTCACATCACAAGTTGACACGGCTCGCAACGAAAAAATGATGGAATGCCTTCTTTTTTCTTTATATATATATATTTTCTTATAATTAAACTTTTTAAAAGTTTCTAAAAAAATCTGGGATTGCATTCAGCATCCCTCTATTTATTTATGCTATTCGTATCTTTAGGCTACGTTTGATAGATAAGATTAGTGTTGGATTGTAAAATAATCCACCGTTTCACTTGTTTTTAACACATATTTTGCAATACCTTCGATCCGTGATTGGTAAGTTGCATGGCTTCCATACCTGTGAGAAGTTATCCATTTCAAATACATGATATTGTTAGTCCGAATTTGCTGATCCGAAGGAAACGGAGGAAATTTGCAATTTTACCCCAGTTATCCCTTCTTACAAACTCAGATCTATCCAAAGGAATTCGCCTAAAACTCTATTATATATACACGCAGAGAGAGACAACACTCAGAATCGAAGGAGCTCCCGATTGGTGAGAAAGAAAACCCAGAAGGGAAATAAACCCTGCAACTAAGAACACTTGATTAATCGTAAGAAATCTTTCAAAGCTTCGATTCTTGCTTCAATTTTTAATATGCTGCCATGTGTGCATTTTCCAGTTCAAGTGTGTTATTTTCTTTTTCTTCTTTCGATCGATCGATCGTCATTTCAAAATTTTTAATTGGTGTTCGAAGAATTTGTCTCGGAATTCTTGATCCGGTGGTGGTGTATGAGTGATTTATTGTGATTTTTTTCTTTTTCTTTTGGGCGGATTTTCATGTTGGTTGCTTTTATTGTGGATTACTGGCTCTTATTGAAACATGTTTTCTTTATGGGAAACAAGTTAATGATTTGCTTTTGGTATTTAATCAGCAGTGTGTGTTGCTGTGTGCTATGCTTGAAGGGATCCAAGCTCAACCATTGTGATTAAAGATGATTAAAGCTCAACCGTAGATTAAATCTAATCATTGTTAGATCTGTTAATTAGTTCGCTGGTGCTTGCCCTTCGAAAACATCATAAAATCATGTTGGGAGGAAGGAGAGATGGGCATGATTTTGGAAAGTTTGGCATGGCCATATTACTTTTGGTAAAATATTAATTGAATCAGATTTAATCCATCTATTTAAAATCGAACCAAACATAAGTTTATAAATCTCAATATTACATATCCTACTGATATTTTTAAATTATCATTCAAGTTATCAATCACATCCTACCTACCAAACATTGCCTTATTGTCAAGAGAAACACGATTTATTGATAAACAATAGATATTATATATGTCGCCGTTTAACCTTTAACGTTGAAAATTGACTTTCAATCATCAATTCAACTGAACATGATACTGATTGTATCAAATTCAATAGTCTTTATACTAACCCAAACATTACATATCATATTGTAAATGACAGAGAATAAGTTATTTTTAATTTAATTAAATTCATTAGCTAGATTATAAATGGATATATCTCCCGAGGAGGATACCAGTGACAACACCTTATCAAGAACCAAAAACCAAAAGATGGGAAAAATTATGATTAGGTTGGAGTTCTACTCAAACCCGATATAGTTAAACATCCATCCACAAGTAGAAAGGAGAACAAGTATTATTTTGTTAAGATATATGATTCAACAATTTAATAATTTGACTGAATTACACTAATTTAAATAATATTCTTGATAATATTCTTAAATCGCTTTGGGACACAATTAAGTTAATTTAGAAATATTATTCACGGAACTGTTAGGAACTTATTATTACTAAATAATAATTAAACCGATCAAGAAAAATGATAAAATCCATTCTTGTAATTATTGGATGAGAACGGGCTAATTTCGTAATTCCCGTTACAAATATGACCGTTGCTCTTCGGCCCTTTATATTGGTAGAACGCCTGTGTGCCAGAATTATTCAAGCCGTTGAAAATTGAGAAGAAACGAGTAAAGAAAGTAACTTTAGTCTAATTCCTGTGAAATTTGTGAGAAATTTGTCGAACCAGCGCGGAAATTCTCTGGAACGTGAAAGAAATTTCTGAAAATTCGAGAATTTTCCGTGAGTTTTCTTCTCCGACTTCTTATTTTACTGGAGTTTTCGTGACAAAAAGTTTGATACTGACGGGAATATTGCCCGAGTTAATGTTTTTATTTGTAAATCGATGGGAAATTTCCTACTATTAGCGTTTGTTTATCCATAGCACACGAATAATGTACAGCCTTCTAATCTGAGTGTTCTTTTTTATCTTCGACTTTTGTTGTGGAAGAAATCTTGCCGATAATGACAGTTTAATTGAGCACATTGGGATAAATTCGGAGCAGTTGCTAATCAAGAATCTAAACTCCCCCCAAGGTTTTTGTTTGTTGGTTTCTTGGATTATGCACCCAAAATTAGGGTTTGAAGTGCGCTGTGTGTTTCTGGTTTTCCATGTCCTGAGTGACTTCTGACCACAGGCTATCTCAGGCTCATGTGTGTATGGGTGTTATCACTGTTTATTTATTTTTCCTTTTTCATTTGAGTGTTTTCAAAATGCTTTTGATTACACATGGGAGGTAATGGCACTTCTTCAGGGGTCGAAAAGAATATTGGAGTATATGGCTTTTTAATATTTATGAATTCTCAATAATTGATACTGGAGTAATGTAATGGTCACATTGTATTTTTATATTTCATGAAAAAAGGAGTTACTAAATTCCAGATAGCTTAAGAATACAGTAAGTAATTTAATTGATTTAGGCAATCATTGTGTACAGTGTTCAGATCACTACAGATATATGAAGCACCATAGTTAGGACTAATTTTGGATGGGCGATGTGTGTTACTGCAGCAAATTTGTGGTTTTTCCACATTTAACAACATTTCTTTTCCATTCGACTGACATACCATACTTGTATGAGTTTTGATGAAGTTAATTCAATAGTCTTATTCAAGTGTATTGCATCATAAAAAAAATTCAAAAAGCCCTTGTTATGCAAATTTCTCAATTATTGACTTCCATGGGTGAGGAGTTTATTGAATCTTTTATTGAGAAAGTTGTTTAATTTTCCTTTTCGGATTGTTTTGGTTGCCTTTAGAGTTTTTGAAATGTAGAAAATGTATTGTAGATCTCAACCGTACTTTCACACGTAAAACTTCTACATGCTTTTACCTCTCACATGCAAGTAGATACAGAATCTGTGTAGTAAATTCCTCAGAAAATTTTGCTTGTGTTTCTGTGTGGAACCGTTCTCATACCTTGATATTTTGCCTAACAGTATTAGCCATTCTCAACTGAAAATTTCAGATTGCGGGTAGCAATTTGTTACAGGGACAAATACCTATGGCAACCCCAGCTCACTTCCTGATGCAAGATCAAAATTTAAATATTCTCCACAATGGTAAAGTTACTGATATCTTAACATACATTGTTATCATAATATTCTGTTGATATGCGTGGAGAACAAATGCATTGAGTTTACTCTTCAAAACTCTAGGTGGAAAGACTGATGTAACCAAGGTTGATAAGAAAGGACGAGTCAGCGATCGGAAAGCTCTGAATGACATATCGAATTCAAGAAAACCATCTGTATTTCACTCAAACAAGACAGAAAATGTAAAAATTGCTGTTTCCGCTGGGAAAGATCTATGTGCTGCTTCTACTACTGCTACCACCCAAAAAAGGGGAAAAGCAACTGAGAAAGGAAAAGATGGTGGCAGGAAAGCACTTGGCGACATTACAAACTCAGTTAAAAGACCTTTACAACAGTATGCACCAAAGGCGGGTAGGAAGTTAAGCATTGTTGCAGAAGAAAAAGTGCCCATCTCTATAGTAGACGAGGCATTTCTTCACAACCATGAAGAGTGCATCAAAGCACAAACGAAAATAGAATTGGACTTGTTTATGAAGTCAGTTGGACTTGATAATGGTATTACTAATAAACTTTAAGAATCAATAAATTCATTTTCATGTTTTACTATGCCCAGTAATCTCAAATCTTGGAATTCTCAGATATTTCTGTGAAGCAGTCTGCTATTGTAAAGTCATCACTAAAGAAGGTCAGTTCCTTTTTGTTCTGTTATTCATTTACAATATCCAGAACATCGAAATTTGAGATTTTACTATAGGAGTTTATAATTCAGCCTGAGGAACTGTTCAAGGAAATGATCATGGAAGAGATGAACGAGCATCCCTCCGACAACCAATTTCAAGAATTCTGGAAAACAGAGATTTCTGGCAGTTGTTCACCTGCTTGTCGATCACCAGAGTCACCAAAGCTGCCATACATGAGATCGAGGGAGGAAATTTTTTCTGATCTAATGTTAATCAAAACACCTAAGCGGATGCATACTTATCCTTGATAGATTGAGGATCTGCGTTGCTTGTGTGCCGAGATTATATTCTGAGAGGACTAGCTAGGTGTTTGGGTCAATTAATTGTGGCCGTATTAAGATTGGCTTCTGCGGTTTTTCATGACCGATGTGTATAGAGACAACATAAGTTCATTGTTTTCAGTTTACTCAGATATGGTTTATGTGATTCCAATTTCCGTCTGATAATCATTAATTTTGAAATGTTATCTGGTGCAACCACTGCGCCAATACTTGATGAAGATTTTGTTTTCATGTATGTTATGTTTCAAAAAATTGTAACAATACTATTATTTATTAAAATTTAGATCTTTTACTGCTCAATATGAAATACAAAATTTAGATCTTTACTCAGATATGGTTTATGTGATTCCAATTTCGGTCTGATAATCATTAATTTTGAAATGTTATCTGGTGCAACCATTGCGCGAATACTTGATGAAGATTTTGTTTTTCATGTATGTTATGTTTCAAAAAAATGTAATAATATTATTTTTTATTAAAATTTAGATTTTTTACCGCTCAATATAAAATCCAAAAGCTGTCATGTGAGGTTTAGTTGCTATCAGTTTCAGTTTTGTTTTTCTTTTAATAGGTTGCATATTGAAGTGATCTTGATTTGTGGTATAAAATGATTTCAAACACTGGATCAAAATTTACATGAATGTAATCAAAGAAGCACATAATAAACCGTTTAATATTTCATAGCATGACTGCTAATATGATATTGTCGCGTGGCTTCGATTTTACCAGTTGAAGCTAAAAGATTCATAGCTCAGGTTCTTAGCTAAACTAGACGAACAGATTGCTGCTGTATCCTGCCTCATCTTCTTGGGACCACTAACCAGAACTCCAACCTTCAGTTCTTCGAACTCCAACAGTATTTCTGTCTCAGAAAGTTGCATACATTTCGTGAAAATAAGGCATAAAATTCCATGCATACAATGGGGACTTAATTTATGAAGCATGGGAGAAAAATTGTAGTTGGAGATTTTTTATATTCTTGGTGGAGGAGGTGCGTGCACTCTTGCTGCATGATTTATATCCTGTTAACTAGTTTCTCGTAATTACTTTCTGGGAAAAACAGAGGAGCTTACTTTTCAGGTCAGGTCTTTGGCCAAAATGTATTGTTGTGAATTGCTCCAATGATAGCTGGTGTGGAAGGCTTTCCAACTCTGTGTCGAAGTTGTGAGGCCAAGATTCTGGTCCTGGCGATTCTATCGATGTTGGGGAGTCGGCACTTTGAATCTGCCTCACATATATAGCATTTTGTTTCTTGTTCCATAGAAACACTAGAGTCGCAGCAATCACAATAGACACACACAAGAACAACATATTGAACAATGATTTTGCAGTGTATGAATATATCTGGTTGGTGTTATGGTCTATTGGGTAGATGTAGTATCGAGTAAGAAGACCGGTCAGAATGAGAAAAATGAGAAAAGAGCATGAAATTATAGTTCCAAGCCAAATCCAACTGTTCGAGCCTAAAATAGAAGAAACTGGTCTGTCAAGAACATCCGGCCTAAAGTAGATGGTCTGAGATTGTTTCGGATTCTCTGTTGCCAATGTTTTTTCTCTCGTCACGTATGCTTGAATCCGGAACTTTAAGTTGGTAATATTGCAAAACGTTCCCGAATCTGGAAGGAGAAGCTCTAGCATTGCGAGATCTTCAGATTTCTTGAAAGCTGATACGAGGAGAACTTTTGGAATGTTTAGTTCTGGTGTTCTCGAAAGGAAAAGGAGTTCTCGGATGATTGAAATAAAAGGGGTGATTCCACTGCCTCCACTCACCATCACTAGCATTTCGTGCCTAAATATGTATTGCATTAGTCCACACGATAGTCGCTAAAAGAAGGAAAAAAGAGGTGGACTTGAATAAAAGAAATCTCGTTTTTGGTAAATTTCAACCTTAAAAATGAGGTTGATGCAGGACCATAAGGTCCTTCAACGGATACTTCAAGACGATGTATTTGAGACGAAAGTTTCTGATAAAGCTTCTGTGACCATCTCCCTTCACATCTGATTGCAACGCTGAGTTTATCAGGATCCGTGTTATTATTTGAGATTACAGTGAATGGATGCCACTGGAGCTTGGATACACTCTTAACATTCACGAACATAATGCTCGATGGTTTATAACTCAATCCTGGTGTTGAATGGAAAATAAGGAAATAGGAAATAGGAAATAAAGTTTAGATGTTCAATAATCTAAAAACAAGATTTCTAGGTGCATACTGAATTAACACTCACTAGGATCCTTGGAGAAGTTCAGTTCCATGGTTTGGCAAGGTAATATACGAGCAGAAACCAGACGAACTCTTTGCTGAGATTGTAAAAATCTCAGATACCGATCAATCATGAAGAGGTAGAAACCAGGAAGCATGATGCAAGAATAAGGAAATCCCACATGTAAAACGAAGGAAACAACAAAAGCCATGTACAGATGATGTGTATAGAAGAAGAGTTCAAATATTTTCCTCCTAACAGGAGTGAAGCTTGTAATCCACATTATTAATCCAGAGACCAAAGCTACTTCACCAGCCACGTTTGAAATCCCAATTTTATTCCATTTGATCATCTGCAGAAAGATCAAGAATCTGTTTTTCTAGTAGATCCCACAAAATTAGACCAAGATTGGATCAATATATATACCTCCGATATCTGATTCGTCCTAGCCCAAAAGACAACATAGCAAAGACCATGTGCAGTGAAAAGGGTTAACGCAGTATGGCCAAGAAAAATATGATACTTGATCGTGGATTCTGAAGTAAGGCCAAGCAAGCGTAAGACCGATGATCCTCGAGTAACTGGAAAAAATAGGAAAGCCAAGCATACATTGCCTACAAGGCCTAACAGCAGAGCTGCACTTCTTAGCTTGAGTTCCCACCTGATACAATTCAAAATATCGGTATGTACATGATACATTTCTCCCAAGTGATTGATTACACCAAGGCCATTTTTGTTGTAGGGAAAATGTAGTCTTACACAGATACGTTCATAGCTGAAGCAGCTTCTCTAGTTATATTCTTAAACATGTCAACTACATAGGCCGAAAATGACCATACCAAGAGCGCAACGAACATCAGTAGAAATGATAATTCTACCAAAGATATGATTCCAAGAGGGCCTCTCACGAGCACAGGTCGATTCCAAGAGAGCGAATATGCAGCCTTTTGAACTCTATCAAGAAACAAAAAAATCTGTGAATTGGTACATTATCCCTTGCACTGAATCCTGAATAAACCCTGAGATATAGTATAAGGGATTATTCACATACCTAGTGTCTGAATCATCAACATACTTGCCCAAATGGAGATGTAAACATCCCAATGTAGCAATAAGAAGGATCGGAAATGAATATATAAGTAAATTTGCACCTAATGTAATCAGAGAAAGAGTGAAGTTAGTGCAAGAAAACTTTCAGAACCAAGTTTCTACCCAACTACAAGATAAACAACATGATCCACATGCAATAGCGGTCATCTGTAACTCCAGCAAAGTCGGAAAATTTACCACCAAACACTCTATTGTCATGTTACACTACATGAAATCAAACCTTGTAGTCCAAAGTATGTTGAAGCGGTAGCAGTATAAATATGAGGCAACCAATGTAGCCAAAATATATTTGTAGGCATCATAATCCATATCATCATGTAGCCAAGAAAAATGACCAAAACAAGAAGCTTTATCGCAAATTGGACATTCCTGATTTGTTCACTAATCTTCCTTTCTGTTTCAGCCATATTCATATATGTCCCAGTAGTTTTCTTCCTTCTGTAAAAGCTCTTGTTCTGCAAGAAACTATGTACAAGAAGAGTCGATATATACAGGAACGAAGTATATATACAGATGGGTACAAAAGAAGGGCCACAATGTTTCAACATAGGAATAAGGACCAAGTTTCAAACTCTTAGCTAGCTAACATTTTGGTCAAGATCGAGGAAGTTAATTAACCAAAATGCTCATTATGTCGTTTAATACAATATATAAAAGAAGTATTATCTTTCTTTTTGTATTGTGGCTACAGTAATAATTAATACAAATATTTTTATAAGACCGTCTCATGAATATCTCGTGCGACGGATCATATCCATTAAAAATTTATATATAAATTTGCATGTTCTCGATTAACAGTTATATATAAAATCTAGTTATATATAAATCTTGTATGAACCTATCTTGTAACGGAACCAAACATTACTGAACCAGATTTCCCAGGATTTTGCATTAAATTATTATATTAGGGCAGCCAAACCAAGCGAACTAAACAAATGCAAAGAAGTAATTGTTTCTCACTAATGTGATGTTACAGTAAACTTAACACAAATTACTCGATAGACGGACCATACTCATACAAAAGTATTACTTTTTATCCTAAAATTATTATTATTAATCACAAATATGAGCTTGAACGAACATTCCCGTCAAATTGACTTAACCTAGAAAAATTATAATTTCTTTAAAACTATATTACTTTTCACACTTAAAATTATTACTATATAGATTTAGTCGAATCATGTCATAAATATATGTTGGAATAAATGAAAACTCTTCATATGTCCGTGACTCTTCACATGCCCGTGACTCTTCACATGCACGAAGAGACACAATATATTGATTGTGTATTCAATATAGCCACTTGAAGAGTCACACATTTCCCTATATATAGGAGCAATACTCTTCATTCCAAAAACAATCATTCACACCATTCTCTCAATTCTCTCCATTTTCTACACGTTTTCACGCTGATACAGTGCAGGTGCGGTTCAGTTCGCCGGTGTAGCGTAGCCTCGTGCTTTCGGTTAGCTGCTCGGTTCCATCGTTGTACCCTGGGAAACAGACACCACGCGTAGCTTGGTCCTTGGAAGCACTGGTGCGAGGTGAATCTGTTTTAAGGGAACTGTGTTAGATCACAGGCCTCGATTTACTTTCCTGACATTGTTCTTCAATCTGATTATTTCTTGTTATTCTTCATCGTGTGTGTTATTACCATTCTTTTGCCTAACAATATAAACCATGAAAGCGTTTCACAAGAGACCTAAACAATAGTTAATCATTTCTCCAACTAACAAGATGTTACGTTAATCATATCTTGTTCAATGAAAAATCCAGTGGTTATTATTGACCGAAGTCGAGCTAATTCGGCTATTTATTGGTGATATTAAATGAAATTATTTTGTTACCAGACAGGTGACCGAATCGATCTCTTTAAAAAAGAACCAACCGATTTAATCAGAAAGTTGAAATGGAATACTATATATTAACAAAACATTATATAATATAACGAATAATATATTTTAAGTTTTTAAAATCGAAATAATACATATATTATGCACGCGATAGGTTCATGCACTGGTTTTTACGAAATTTTTATCGCATTCCCCTTGGTACACATCGAACGCAAAAGACAGCCAAAAACACCCATAGTGTTGTTTGCTTTACATCACAAGGTATTCGTCTTTCTTTCTGATTATTAACAACTTAGAAATGAAGGAAAACAGAACTATCCTTTTTATCTTCTGCCACAAATTAAAGATGATACTTACATTAAAACTAATAATCTTCACCATATTTTCATATCATGTTACCGGGAACCCTAATAGGATCATGGGAAAATTGTAAAAAAAAAAAAAGAAAAAAAAGACAGCCACATGCCTTAAATGGACATTTATTATTTCTGACCTTTTGAGAATGATAACACCACAACCTAACCTGTTGTCCTAGAGTGAAGATACAAGCAAGCAACATACTATAAACCGGGTGGTTTAAGGTTTTAAACCCTTCATTTATTATATTCTTAGATTAGGGACGACACTAAAACCCATCCAGCATTAAACTTGTTCTGTTCCGGCGGTATTGGTTGTCGATAAAGATGTCAAAAGTATATATTAAATCGATAATTTATTTCTATTTTTCATTCTAATGAATCTATTTAATATTTTATTTAATTTTTGCATTGAAAAGTCGAATTCCAAATCCATGTTGGATCCGCTGGATTTCGGTGTTCAACTCAATCGAAGCCACCGGCACACAACAAAAATGCATGCATGTTAGTTCAATATTGATTACGGGGTAATGTGGATTGCCTTGAATATAATATAAGTTTACCAAACTTTTTTGTAAGAAGTTGCTTGATTAGTGACTTTTGCGTTCAACACCAGAATAAGCCGGATCAAGATGGACCACTGGACTAGAAATAAGGTAACACAAGATGTACTAATAACCATGGTGTTGCTCCCACTGGCAACAATGAGGTGCAAACAAAAAAAATGGTGCGTGAAACTTCAAAAGAGGACTTTACAACGAAGCCAATATCCAGAAGGGTAGAGAATACATCGTCGACTTATCCTGTGATAGCAAATCTGCGTGCGCACACATAGAAACAACATATACAGTCTTTAAAATTTCGAAGAGTACAACCTCTACTGAGGGAAGGTGTTATCACAACCATCAGTGCCCAGATATGTCAGTTTGCTTCTGTTTTTTTGAGCATTTATCACCTTCTTGCTCCATGGCCTTTAGCTTATTCTTTATTGCAGCAATTCTAGCACATCGATTTATTTGTCCTGAATAACCAGCCGGAACGGAAGATGTGCTTCCTTCACCACTATTCTTCAGTGAATTCACTTGTCCTTCCAATGGGTATTTTTCACTGACAAGACGAACGACCAAGGGGCGGCCACATGCCATCCTGCCATGCATCTTCTCCTTGGCCAGTTTAGCTTCCTGCATTCTCACTTTAAAAGCAGGATTCAGTAATTGCATCAAGTAAGGACACCATCAAATGGACAACTTACCTCTATAGAACTGAACTGAATGAAAGCATAACCACGTGGTTCTCCACGTTTTGGGCCACGTGTATGCCACAGGAAGTCTTCAGAGATTATCTTTCCAAAGGGGGAAAACAACTTGATCAGAGCAGCCCTACAAGGAATCACATACAGTACTAATTCAGGGGCATAGAATTCTCCATCGAAAATGTTGGATTACCAAGAATGGAACTTACTCTGTGATCCTCAAATCAAGGTTCCCGATGTATAATCTACATTCCAACTTTTCATCATTAAAATTGGAGTCCTGGCAATTGTTGTGAAAAGCCAAGTTAGTAACTCGATGATAAAACATGAATCCGTCCACCTACCTAAAACTTACTTCAATCCATATTTCATATAGATTTACCATTCATTCTTATGCTGCAAACTTGAAATTTTACTCAGGACTGAGTCTACCATCCAGTGATTGATGGGAGAAACATACAGAAACAGAGTCATAGCAAGCGATGCTAACAAATGTTAATTATACCACTAGTCGCGACACGTTGTTTAAACATATAAATAACCTTTCTTTGGATTAAAAAAAGGTTTATAGAAGATGTACCATGACATAGCCTCAGTAGTCAGTCCATCCTGTGGAGAGTCAATCTGCAAGCAGAGACGAACACTTGAATTCAGATTTAAAATTTGGAGATCCAAATGCATTATCATCCAAATAAAAATGGCAATACAGGAGAAGGTAATTTCATACAACCATGATGCAAACATTGATTCTCGAAACAAATGATGCAAACATCGATTACACTCTAATACACAAACAAAAGACAACATATGAATATTTGAAAGTGCTTCGACATCCAATGAATAAAAAAGTTTTAAGAAAAATCACACCATTTATACTGGATACTTGGAGAAATTCATGAAAATTCAAGCATACCTTTCTGGATGGAAGGATTTAATCGAGGAATGAACTTGTAAGAACGAATCACGCATGTAAACTCCAGAAAGACCATACCATCCAATCACATACAAAGTGCAATTAACCAAACCCCACCGAAACAATTAATTCTACAAAATTAAAATAAAAAAACCTGAGTAAGAAATTTTAGCTAACCTCAACATAGAGAATCGAAAGCGAGAATTTGATTCATCCTGCACGTCGAATTAATTTAGGCGTCGATGCCTATTTCTAATATCCGAAGGGTTCAAATGCTTGTTAAGCCCAATTTGACGACTTAATGGCCCATCTATCATCCAGCCCAATATAAGATTGACTTCCTCTTCTGTAGAAATGATCCGCTTTACCACGAGATGACCTGGATCACTTGGGAAATCCCAATTCACTGGGCTTTTCAATACAAAGAACACTTTAATGAGAATTTTACTATTTTAACATTTTATGTTAAAAATTCATAAAAAATGAGAATTTTGCATAAAGAACATTTTATATCATATAGAAATAAAAATAAAGGGCGTCGTATAGATATAAAAAAATACATATATATATGTATATATATATATATATATTTCAAAACTTATAAGACACCAACTCCATCCTGATTTTTAAGACCTATTTTTAATTTGGAATTTACCATACCAAATATCAAACAGTTAATGTTACCTTCTCATCTTTTGTTTTATTTAAATTTAAATCGAAGGAGTTTCATGAATGATGAAAATTGTCCTGCTATAAAAATATTTGAGCAGTAACAAAGATCAACAGCAAGAACTTGAAAGTTGAAAAGGTCTCAAAATGTCATAACATAACACAAACCTTCAACAAACTCGGACGCTAATTCGACCTAGAGATTTTAATATATGTACATATCAGTGTTCGAAACAGATAAAATAGAACTAGCAAAGCCCACTTGACCACACCACAAAAAGACCCGTCCTTTCACCCTCTTAAAAGATGGTTGAAGACATATGCATCCACCCGTGCATCTTCAGCAATTTTTTAGCGATGAAACAGCTTCAGCAGCAACAAGATCAGCAGATAAATCAGTACAGGACAAGTCATCTTCTTCATAACATATAGAGTAGAAATACTTTTCCTGAGGATCAGTTGCCCAAGTAGAATGTCCCCATTGACTCTGCATTTGCCCATACAAACGAGCATCAGATGCGCGCCCCGAGCTTTCAAATGAATAACTCGGTTGGTCAAAGCAAGGACACAGCCCATGTCTTTTCCCGAAAATGACATCAATTTGTCTAGCATGATCCAACGAGGTCAGGCCCTCGTCCCTATTGTGCATAATGTTGCCTGAATCTTCCGAGTCTTCACCAAGTAGGACATGAAGTGCAACTGCCTCAGCTATGGCGGCACCTTCTTCATCGAGCCGCTCCTGTTCTTCTTTCTTTTTTTGCTTCTTCTTCTCCAGTTCGGAACGGATGGCTGCAGAAGTAGCCAGAGCCTTCTCTAAGCGCCTCTTTTTCTTCTCTGCCTGTTTAAGGCGATCTAATTCACCCTTCACCTGCTTCTTCTTGGCTTTCCTAACACTAGCTGTTGCTTTAGCACAATCCATCACGTCCAGCCAAACCTAAACTGTAACACTATACACCTCGCACCTTTCTCTTAATTACAACTGTTCTGTTCCCGCCGCAGTAAGCATTATCTTCCTATATGTTTCCGTTTCCTTTTAAATCTTGTTATTAAACACTTGATAATGAAAAAGAAATTAAATTGGAAATTACAGAAATTATTTAGACAGGTCAAACTTAAAACTACACCCACTCAGGTCTAAAGGAGTACCTCATTTTCCGCACACTACACTCCCAAAAGGAAATAACTGGAGATGTGCGAATAGAAAACATATGAGAACTTAATCGACGAACCCTTATCATTTTTCCCAACTTCCCACAACCTGTGCCACCCATATCACAGTTACAATATAAACAAAAGGATGATTTGATTGATTTTAAGATAACTGTTTCTCTCAATTTCGAATAGCTCACATGGCCTTCCTCCTGCATAGAGATCTCTGAATCATTAGAAAGCACAGAACTGTCTAGATGCAAACAAAAATTCAAAAGAAATCGCAACAGCATGCTAACATGAAAAGAACGACGAAGATAGAACAAAACTAAAATATCTAAAAGGAATGACAATTCAATACAAAAAATTCAAAATCGACCACACTGATATAAGTAGGCAAGGCGACAAGTACTTTATTATGTAATATCCACATCACAAATCACTCGGCCTTTACCAGCATCATCGCAAACTGCCAAAACAGTTGAACCTATATTCATTCAAGATTCAATCAATGCTAACCACCTCAAAGATCAAATCTTCATGAAGGACCAAGCAGAAACAGCCTAATTAACAAGCAGTTCTCCTAACCAGACCCTTCCATTTCAAGTTAAATCAAATATTCTATTATCTCTAGACTAGAGCAACTACACAATAGTTTCTCTCTTAAAACTAAAAACAATAATAAATCTATCAAAATCCGCAGCAACAAGTAAACTACAACTAGACAACTGATTCAGTAACATTAGTGCCTTATGATAGCTGTTGGTTCAAGTTAACCATCATAACAAGCATCCTAGTGTAGTTAATCTATCCTCAACTTCAGATCCCCCAAAAAAGGAATAATTATGGTATCAATAACTAAACAAGTTGAAAAAACCTTCCTACTTAAGAACCTATATGAAACGAAAAACCAAATCAAATAACACTGATACTGATACCACAAAAACCCACAATCACTCCCACGATTCGCCAGGCCCAGACGCCAAAATGTAAATTCCAGAGAAAATCACTGTTTAGCATCAGATCAAAAAAAAATATAGCGAATTGCAAAAACTGATAAAATAAATCAGTAATTCAGAATCAAAACCAAGCCAAACCTGTAAACGATCAACGAGAGAAGACAAGGCCTCTCAACAAATTTGACAAGAAACAAAAAAAAAAAGAAAAAGTTCAAGGAAAAAAGGAAAAAAGTGTGAATTGGGTGAAGAAAAATGGGTGGATCTGTAACAAGTGGGGGATCGCATGAGATTGCTTTGCCGGTAGGGAGGAGCCGGGAGTGAATAGAACAAGGGTATAACGGGAAATGAAAGGAAGGGTGAATACGTGTCTTCTGTTAAGTAGTCCCTTAGAATTGCGGATTTCTCAAGGTTTTATGTTACTTTTCTCAGAAAATGGTTTGAAATGGGTTTGGGTTTCAAATGAGCCCGATCCGAACCGAACCGGCCCTTGTCTGTTCTTTTCGACGAATCCGGATCTTTCTTCCCAATCCCCGGAAGACAGTTATTCACAGCTTTATATTACAATTTACAAGTTAGATAATATAAATTCAAATTCCAATTTAAGTGTAAATTCATATTCAAATTGTATTCGTATTCAAATTGGATCCACACTCAAATAATTTTCATTGTAAAAAATTATTAGTATTTGTCTAAAATATCAACGATGTCAGTTCAATAGTTTTCATTTCTTTTATGCAAAATAAATTGAACCAAATTATCAATTCTCAATAAAATTCAACTTTGTCAATATTAAAATTTATTATAAATAACAAACATATATATTGGAAACATTTCAAAAAAACTGGTTAGTTCATATATAAATCAAAATGATATTTTAATTCAGTTCAATATATTGTAAGTTAAATTGAATACAACAAAATGGAATTCCTTTAAAATAACTAAATTTAACCAATTTAACCGAATTAAAAAGATAATATATAAACTGATAAAATTGAATTTTTCCAGCTAAATCGGTTGCGCCCGTAATTTTATTCGTCACCAGATTTGAGATTGTCCTTAATTTTAATAATAGTTTTGTCAATAATTTTTATTTTCATTAATTTCTTAAAATGTTAACGGTGATATTAATATATTACTAGTTTTCACATTACTCATTACTTTTTTTAGTATAATTTTGTTTATTAATTATTTTTTTATAATTTAAATAAAATATCGACCAAATTCACAACTCATCGTTCTTACTCTTGAAAGAGTAACATAACATGATTTTAAGATTTTATACGTATGTTATAACTATTCTAAAATTTTACAATGAACAAAAATAATATTGATTTAAAAAACCCATCAAACTAATCACCTTCTCATTCTCTAAGTTTTATAATATTCCTTTAAAAAGATATATCGATCATAAGTCTAGTTTTTCTAAATCTTTAAACAGGGAATTATAACTTTGTTTTGAATTCAATAAAATGAGCACAAGAGATTCACAACTGAAAGAAGTACGTGATGACAAAATTGTAAGCAAATTTATTTGTGATTTCGCTTTGGACGTTCAGACTTCAGATGGAGTTTTAATAATCATCTTTCCCGTCATATTCTTTTCAATGAATTTTCCACGTAAAAATTTTAGTGTCCATTTTATTTTCCAATTTAATATTTTTATCTCAACGTGTCGTACCCGATACCAACTTCCAAGATTGAATGATGTTTCTATACTTACTTCACGGCATTGATTATACAATATAAGATTCATGTAACCATGAGTTATTTTAGGTTTTGTTTCGATTTGAAATTAAGGTTTTCAAATCATACATGCCCACTGAATCCACGATATCAATGAATTGCAGAATTAAACTGATGGTAAAATTGAACATACATGATCCAATCAAAGAACATGATATTTAACCATTAATGCATTACCAAAGACTACCTCGTAAAATATGATATATAAAACATGACATGACTCCTTGATCTCAAAACTGATCCTCTTTGGTTGAGATACGCCAAGAAGTCTGTCTCCTCACCATACGTTCCTGTAAAAATATAATATTTAGTGGGCGAGACAAATTAAAATATTTTGTACCGAAAGCATACTTACGTCACTCAGTAGCAAGTCGCGAGGCTCTAGCATATGGAGGATCTCTCCCATTTTAGGCCTATTTTCGACTTCAAAATCCACGCACCGAAGAGCAATGAGAAGAATCCGTTTGAGTTCCCTCGCCGGGGGGAGTTCAGGCAACCTAGGATCGGATACGACATCATATTTTTGGTCTGACACCATGGACTTCACCCAGTCCACCAATTGTTCCTGCAGAAAAAACCCAAGTTATTATAACTCGAGAAATCTTCCGATCCAGTACTGGTTTTGCATGATGGAGTTAACCTCGATCTCATCGGAAGCCAGGAACGTCGAAGCCTTCCCAGATACAATTTCCAGTACAACTACTCCGAAGCTGTAAACATCACTCTTCGTGCTCACCAAACTCATGTTCGTTACCTCCGGTGCAACATACCTACATATAGCCAACATTATATATATATATCTAATTGTGTCATTTTGACATAGATGTAACAGATTCTTTGTGATTCAAAGGGCAGAGAGAGTATATTGATTTACCCGGTCATTCCCACTGGGGGAACCGTGACATGATTCCACTCGGGGCCTAAAAGCTTGGTGATCCCATAATCAGAAATCTTGGGATTCCATTGTTTATCAACCAATATATTGGTTGATTTCAAGTTCTGATGAATCACCGCTGGCTCTATGTCTTCATGGAGGTAAGCCAAACTGAGGATAAATCCAACATATCTTACAAATTATGTACCATGTAGTTAATTTATCCACACAAGCATATGCATTATATATGCTATAAACCACACTTTTCTTTTTTATTTGTCCGTATGGTAGGAAGATTGAGTTATAATGGATAGGAATAGTTTGTCGAGACTGAAAATTTAAAGTAAGAAGATTTCGGGGCCGGCTACGGCGGTCTCGGCTGATGCCCCTTGACTCGGCTAGTAGCTCAAGATAACAGAGAAGCTCATGTTAGGTAAAGATTCGCATACCCTTTTGCAAGTCCTATGATAATCCTCACTCGGATTTTCCAACTTAGAGGGCTCACTTCGGATATCGGCCGGTGAAGCCACTGCCTAAGATTCCCATTGTCTACGTACTCGGACACAAGCATCCTGAACGAACAATAATATTAAATCATCAAATGAATTATGTGATTATATGCCATAAATAGGCGAAACTTTAGTTTCAGTCGGGAGATTGAATTAACATATGCTGGCAAAATTTATAGTTTGTAGAAACTACAGTAAATGAAGTATGACATATTGTTTTGTCTCAGATACATAAAAAAATACTTTCTTGATTATACATATATAACCACATTATTTACAAGCTAGAATTAATTCGTCGTATGACTCATGGATGGGCACAAATTAATGTATTTCAGGATATTTTTATATCAAATAAAAGGGCTCATAATACGTACCTATATGTTCCTTCAGCACAATATCCCATCAACCTCGCCAAATTCTTGTGCCTAAAAAACAACATTGCCTCCGCCTCTTTCATAAACCCGTTCACCCTACTCCTGTCAATTTATTAGGCCACAAATCACTGGAAAAACAAACCAAATTCTTCAAAGGGTTTTTCAGAACAATTCCATGCAACTTATAAAAATAAAAAATTGATACGTGAAATTTTAATATCCTCGAACTTGTCAGCTATTATCTTGATCTTCTTCAGCTCGCTATTGATCTAATACCTGCAATTGTATAGTTTCTTAACAACAACTTGAGTGTTATCGATCGCTAAACCGCGAAAAACGATCCCGTGATCGCCAGTCCCGATCACATTCTCTTCAATCAATCCACCAGTGGCTTCTTCAATCTCCCTCAAAGTCCAATGGTTCATGGATCCCGAATAATCCAACACGACTGGTTTCAAATCCTCCACATCGCTACTATTACAAACAATACTATTTCCATTAACCCCACGATATTTATCATCACAATACATCACTTGCTTTTCTGGCTCCACCATGTTTGCCTCGATATCCCATCTCTTAACGGATAACAGCCTCTTATCCATGAAACTTGGATTGATTGGCAATCCCGGGGTTGCTGATTTCGTTCTGTTCTTTCTGCGTTTTTTCCGGAATACAAGAACACAGACTAGGATTAAAATAAGGATCACTAAAACGCCGATCACGATAGAAACCCATAATTTCATTCCAAAGACCGATATTTGTTTTGAGAGCTGATGGCCTATGGATGATACATTGAATGCCATTATGATTTTTTCAAGGAAGAAAAAACAAGTAAAAGAAAACAAGTTTTTGGCGTTGATTTTTGGGATTGTATTGGGATATAGTGTTCTTGATTAAGATGTTAATTCAGAATTTATGTTTGCTAGAGTAGAGTTTAGTTTCATCAGGATTCATTCTCTGGATTTCAAATATTTGATAAGTATTGACATGCATGTTAGTATGCGGTACGGTACATCCAAAAAGTTTAAATTCGGATGATTTAAATTTCGTGATACAAAGGTTAACAAACCTTATCCGTGTTATGAGATAATTATACAACATTCATTCTTAGATAATTATTTGAACTAGCCACCACCATGCACCCCGAATAATCACGTGTATAATTTTTTTATTTAATTAATGATTTTTTTTAACTTAAATTCGTGGTTATACAGATAAATCATTTACTTTATTTTTAAGTAATGTATATATTAATCTTCTTTCTATTGAAAAAAGGTAGAGGTCTTTTTCATTAGATTAGATAAGGGATATTTTTGTCCACTCATTAAACTATCAAGTTAGTTAATTAAAGGGATTTATTCATTATTATATAAACAACATGTTGATTAGGAATAATTCTTAGCGAAATACACATGAAAGCGACGTGGTTAATTAGGTAGGGAAGGAAAGTTGCTGAGAACCAAGAGGTTCAACCAACTTATGGATCTCGTTTAAAGAAAACCTAGGGACCTTTGATGACTAGTATGTATTCAACTAAAAACTAAAACGAAAAAAAAAAAAAAAAAAATGAGTTCGCGGAGAAATAAATTTGAAATTTATATATTATCTTCAGTGTTCACACAAATACTATATTCATTTTACACTTGACAATTGCATATGCATCATCCTTGTTTAACAAGGATAAATCATATACAAAGATCGAATAGGGTAAGAAGCGGAATGATCCATATAGTTTACCCCATTTGGATGAGGATTTGGTTTTTGGTGTGATATAGAGATTATTAATAAAAAACTATATCGCTTATTTGTTGTAAGTATATTATTACGAAATTTGTGTTTAATAATAATACTTAAATGAAAAATTAATATATATGATCACTGAAACTGGATAAGATTTGGATAAGATTGCGATAGCTTCAAATGTTCAGTGAATTTACAAAGATTTGAGTCGTTTTCTCAATATCCACTAACAAAAATTTAAATAAGGATATACGTATGATATTAAATAAAAGACGTCATGATAAAGTTAATATAAGACCTTCAAGTTAATAATACAACATAGTATATTATATACGATAGAAAGATAGATAGCATAGATGTGAGAAATAATAAAAGGTCGTCTGCACTTTGTTTTAGACAAGCCATAGATTAAAGCCATGCCCGACAAAATAAATATCCAATTGCAAAGATTATAAAATCCATAAATCATGTTCATTAAACAAGTATATCATGTACAAAAAATTCTGAATCGAAAATTTCTTGTTTAATACATAGTACAGATAGATGCATGGGAAAAAGAACTCAAATATATTGTCCAAATAAGGAACAAGAAGCGCATGCAAGGTGGTGATATTTTCATGAATGATAGAAGACAGCAAAAACACTAAACTCCTTCATAAAAAATCCTACAAAAAGGACGAAATTTGCATCACATTCCACATTATATTATCTACTTTCCCGCGACACACTTCTCCCCATGGTTTCATACTAAATCATACACAGTGCAATATCTTCTTCCACCCATAAAACACAAACAGGGAACTGGTACAACTTTTTCCTAGTTTGCTGTCAGGGCTTGGGGTGCAAACCTTTCGATCTTAAATTATTGCGTTTAATAGCCCATGAACCACTCTCGTTAGTCACTACCTTCACTTATCTATTTCATAATAATTTATAACTATATTAAATGAATCAAATGAATGGAGCTTGGATCTGTAACGCAGTTGAGTCAGATGCAAGCTCAAAACAGTTTATTTATAACTGTGTTTGATCGATTTCATTAGTTTGCACCCTTAGCCCGACCTTAAGAAAGAAGCTACTAATAGTCCACCTTCAGTACCTTTTACTGTACAGTGAATATGTACAGTGTAAGATGCAAGGACATGACAACTGCCCAACCAAAAGAACATATGCTCACCAATATAGGATTTTGCCTCACTTTCAACAATCCAATACCTAAACCGCCAAGCCAAGGTCCCGGACCACCTAAAATGTGCAGGTTGCATCATTCTCATAAAATAATAATTTTGGAATATAGACCACCAATGAAGTACCCCCAATTATGCCGATTCACCAAATTGATCGCGGATATATTTAGCGGTGTTGTAGGCATTGTCCGTTTGGTCAACCTCGTAGGCCGAAAGTAATCGTCTCTGAAAAAATATAACAAAATGGTTACATTGCATGTAAGTAGAAGCAGAGATGGATCGAGCCCGCCACAGCACCAGGGCTAATGGAGCCGAAGGCAGGCAAGTGCAATCCCCGTCCCCTCTTCTGGTGAAAATTCACTCAACTTTACAGTAAACTCTGAATATGCACATGTTTTGCTCCAACAATGTTTTCTACTTCTTGTGTCTCACATGAAAGTTTCATATTTATAGAGCTCTTTCCCTCACTGCCCTTACATATTCATGAATCCACAATTGCACGATAATTATTAATATGGCTATAAAAAGTCGTAGCAAACTTCATTATAAGTAATTGCTGAACAGGAAAAGATTAGACAATGAAAGAGACGTTGTTTTCAAACTACTTAGTTCTTACATGATCCTCAAAATCAGGACCGGATAAGTTAACGGAGAGATTTCTCATCAACAATAAAACCTGCCAAGGAGTCCAGGGAAAAAAGAAACAAATCAGCAAAAAATTAAAGAATACGTCAAAGGGTATAGAGTCAATTTACGAGCATCAAATTATATAGGTAGGTAAAATAACACTATCTCTGACATCTCAAACTGCGGTAAGGCCCAGAATATACGTCCTTTTGCTGCTTTGTTTCACAAGCTTTAAAGTCTAAGATTTGCTTCATAACAAACCAGTTTTGCGCATCGGAACAAGATTAATTATCACATTCTAACTCCTTTCCAACATTTTAATGTATTTAGGTCACGCATTCATTCACTTTTGCTCAACACACCAAAAAATACTAGTTTCTACCACATAATGTTGAGATAACAAGATGACAAAATGTCATGGTCGAATACCATACAGTTTCGATATCAATTTGATCCATCTTCTTCAATTTCTGTAAATGGCCAGTCACACTTGGGTCAAAGACACTGCCTATGAAGCGATAAACTTGAGCAAAATCAGGAAGAACTGCATTAAAACAGAAAACAGTTATGGACTAATAATAGTAATAACCAGAAAGCAGGTGGCAAGATAAGTAATTAATGAAGATCACATCCATTGGAGATGGAATCAGATAAGTAAAGAACATCAAGATGTTCTCATGCCCATATATAAAGTAATTACTCAACCATTACAGCTCAAGGAGCACAATGCGTCGACAACTTTATCCTTAAAAGCTTAATTATCGCTAATCAGAAAGTCATGGACACCAAAATATAAGCAATACCCCTCATTCATAGTCTAAGACTTGATGTTGGTTATCTTACCTGTTGACCTAGCCCTTGGACTGTTGTCATTTCCACAATAACAGTAAATACCAGGCACTGACTGTCCACCAGATTGGACATCACCTGCAACAACATAGATGTATATGAGAGATGTGATGCTAAATTTTATAAATTCCAGATAAGTTATCATTATTTATACATACCACTAAAAGTACCTTTTTTTACGGAATTTTTAATCAAGGAAGGTAAGGAAGGAGCAGAATCTGAATGCCTGAGTGAAGCCAAAGAATCTGGCCTACTTACAGATCCAGTGTCAGGTACAACATGGGATGCTTGGAGAGATGAGATAGGTCTCAAACCAACAGCTGACATTACAAGTCATGAAAAAGTTTGTAGTAACAAACCTGCTAAACTTCAACATGATTTTAGAGTAAAGTAATCCACTCTTACCAATTTTTGAAGCTTTCTGTGGATATGGATGAGCAGCTTTCCTTTTTGGCCGAGGTGGAGGTAGATGTTCCTTAATCCCACTCTTCTGAATTTTCAGAAAATACTTCTGTGCATGACTACGAATCTACAAAAAATATTATATCACGTCACTGAAAGAAAAAAGAAAATTATCTTCACACAGACTGTAAAGTGGAAAGATGTCAAAAAGGAATATCAACAAAATGTTACTTTCTGGGGACAAGAAAGTAAACTCCAAAACAGTTGTTTCACGTGACAATCCAATAACTACGAACACAAAACTGTGTCTGGGAGGGAGAGTCAGAAAAATTATAATCTGGTTGATATGGCCAGGAAAGCTCCGTTGAGAACATCTCTCTCTGCCTGCTAGTAGTCACCAATGAATGCAGGTGGATTGCAGTAATCTTTTTGATATAGTTCCTAATGTAAGGGATATTTATCTAAAGCTTCCAACACGTCCCTCACTGAGTCAAATATACTCTGATGCAGAGGCTTAAATTATGTATCCCATGAAAATACAATGAATTTCCTTATATACAAACTTTATAAATGTCAAAAACACATATACCAGGCGCACATCATGATAATACAAAAGAATTTCCAGTTTAGAAACCAGGATATTAAGTAGACGGAATGCAGCTAGTATTTCTGAAGTTCTCACCCTCAGAACCTCATGAACATGGTCATGCTTTGGAGTTGGAGAAGTTAACTCAATAAAAATAGAAGTAGCAGTAATTCAAACAGGCATGACAGGCTAATTATTGTTAATTAAACAATTAGAATTTGGAAGCTACCTGAATAACAGACTTTGATCCAATAAATGCTTCAATCTTCTTCCAATCACGATCAAAGCTGTATTTATGAACAAGGGCTCAAATATTTAGTAAATCAAACACACAACAAATAAAATAACAAAAACGGCCAGCTATGCAAAATTATGGTATGGTTCATCGAAGAGTAAGCCAGCACATCTTCCCCTCAAATCAGCAGCCACATAATAATTTTGAACACAGTTGAAAACAATATATTACCTTTTCCGCTCACTCGTATCCCTGAAGGTTTACGTATTTATATATTCATAGCAAACCTTGGTTACAGCAACGCCATCGATTAAACATATGAAGACATGTTAACCTTCCCGGAACAAGAAAGTAATTAATTCCAAATCTAAGATGATGCGCTTCACACTGCGTTTTTCATTGAAATGAGCAAGTACAGAATAAGCAACCAAAATACCGATTACAGCTTATTTTACTGCCTGATCAAAGTACTTCTACAAAGGCACCAAGATAAAAAGCAGAAATCAAAGACAATTCAGCATACAGTACTTGTCCAATGAAAGTACTCACTCATGAAACTTAATTCAACCACCTTAAAATTCCTTGGGATAGTTTGAACCAATGGTCTTGGTCAAATTCAGCGACCCAACACAGGGAACTCACATCCCACTATCAAACACGACACAAACCCTACACGACGTAAACCGTTCAATGCGAATCAATAAATACCAATTCAAAACTTGGTACTCACAGCTGAATGGCTTCCATAAACTTGTCATGCTCGGGTTCAGTCCAGCTCTCACGTGTCTTGGAAATCGTGTACTGTTTTCGAACCTTCCTGTTCGGTTCTTCCTGAGGCAAGGTCGTACTGGAGGCCATAACCGCAGCCGTGGGAGATGAGAGAGCCCCGAGGTTCGGAAAATGCCTGTAGGGCCTCTGTAGTAGATTCCAGTTGGGTGTCTGAGCTCTGTGATATCGCGTGCCGCAGCGCACGCCTCCGTGGTTTCACCGTCAGTGGGTGTGGCTTCGTTTTTCTGCTTAGTTGCTAAGCTGAGTAGGTTGTGTTGTGCCCCCTTTATTCTCAGTAAAGCCGACTTTCCGGGGTTTGTTAATATGCTGCTGCGTCTATTTTTGTTATGGTGAGTACAAATATTATTTGTCTACGTGGCATGCCAGTCTGACTTTTCTTTTTCCTTTTATTTAATCATGGGATTGATGCTTTAAGTGTTTGGTACGAGCATCCGGGGATTGATTATCAAAATCATCTCGTCCTTTTATCAGCTTATCGCTTATAATTTAGCACGTGTTATCCGTCGTTTTCCTATTTTTATATTAATAATTAAAAATATAATTATGTCATTCAATTTCATCGCAAGTTCAATCCATCGAAATCAAATATATTTAATTTATTAAATACTATTACATATCTCACTCAAATTTTAATAATTAATCTATGTCATTTCCTATCTTATCCAAAAATACCAATTGACCCAATATATGATATATCGACCTGGTGAGCTTATGTCCATATTCCTGTTCGGATACCTCAGTTCGGAGATATTTTGACAACAGATAAAAAACAGTTAGGAGACACCATATGTATTCCCAACGTGATTCCTCAATGTTTAAGTCGGCTCTTGATCCGAACAAAGAAATGCAGGAATGCAGTTAACTAGTGCGACAACGTAAGAATGCATGACATATGAGGCATACATTGGGTATTTATTAGTAAAAGTTAGGTTACCACAAAATCTTTGATCTGTTACCAGATTTTTCATGATTTGTTCCCCGTACCGATTTTCACATGATTAGTTTGTTACTTTTGGATTTATCGTTTGAGAGTGTTTGGTGCTGCCCAACTAAAGCTATCGAACTACTCAGTGTGAGTTGATTAAGCTGGCCAATTACAGCCGTAGAACTATCAGTTACGACTGTACAGCTAGGACTGCCGTATTGCTCAGTTTTGGCCACCGAACTTACCATAGGTATCGAGCTCCTCGATTAGAGCTGTCGATCTGCGAACCATTAGGGGAATCACTATAGTATATTTAATTTGATTTTGTATTATTTAACTCTCGATCGATTGATGAGCCCAAAAATTATAGGTCCATGATCGCCTTTACAATAGTTTGATAGCCATGGCGATGTATTGGAAACTCGAAATTGAAAATCATCTTTCCCCACTCTCATCTTCTTCTTTCCACATTTCAGTCCAATTTTTCTGTACCTGTTCAAGCCCCAAGATCGAGCCTTCTTCATCTGGTTCCAGACTAGTTGAGAGACTGCCGAAAGCTATCCCAAGTGCAGAAGCTCCAAAGGTGATAAAAGTCGTCAAATATGGCAGCCAAATGGGTACATCCCACAAATTTTGTTCTTTTATTATGCTAAAAGCTTGCAGCAAAGCAAAACCCGTTAACAACGGCACCCCTACGTACGTCAAGATTCTTGAAATCATTCTCTTCCACACAATGTCAGGTATTTTATCATCGTTATCTTCTTCTTCATAGCCTTTTCTGCTTTCTTCCTTTCTACCCGTGTTTCCTTTTCTTGAAGGGCTTTCTCTATTCTTGGGCTGTCTTGTGTCTGGGGTTGACTGTCCGGTGAACCCCTTCGCTCCGCTGTGCACCCTCCATGTTCTTGGTCGTGGTAATGGCAGCTCACTGCGGTTGTGATGGAGATTTGGTTTCCTTTGCGTCCATGGAAACAGTTTTGTTGTGTGTGAAAGTGTGATTCGTTGGAGAATGGTGAGAGTTTTCATAGCTTCTTCCCCAGCTTGTTATATGTTAATGTTTTTGAGAGAAAGGTCGGGTGTGTCTGTGCACAAGTTGTCGGTGTTTATAGGTTGGAATCTTATCCAGACAGATGAATGGTTCTGTTTTGTGCTAAAAAAAGCTCAGATTTATGAGTTGATTGGAATTTTGCACAAGATATTTTTTTATTCCCACATTTCTCGTCTTTACATCATAAAAGAAGATAAAATCATAAAATATATTTGCATCCGAGTTTGACCAGACATCTTCGAGGGGGGGGGGGGGTGCTGTTTAACTTTCGTTCATCTATTTTCCAAAGATTGAATCTTGGGGATATTGCAGTCAGAAGGATCATCTAGGAAATCTCTCATCTTAATTTTCATGGGCATTTTACCAGATTTTCAAATTTTTAGTGTATTAAAAGTTCTCTATGCATCTATCTGTGCAAAGTGCTGTATATTAACCAATTAGTCTATCACAGCGGTGATTCGTGTTGTCTACAAAGTCAATACTCAGCTGGTAGTGTTGATACAAATTTGTGGCTATGAATGTTTTGCTAAGTTAATAAACACCACCAATTTACAACCAAGATTTTCGCTTTTAAATTGCCAGCTTCAAAATATCACAGGAAATTGGCAAAGCTTGCTGAAAATAATGTCACTTCATAAATTCTGGGGAATTATCAACTTCCCGGCTTTCTCATCTTCTCGTATGATTTCCTCGAAACCTGAATTGAACATCAGAATGGAAGGATATTACTCTTAATGTAGATAATCTTTGTATTGCAATCTTTATTTGCATTTTTCTCTATTATTTTATATATAACTTACTAGTATTCACGGAAAGATTGGGTTAAGTTTGAGTAGGACTATTTCTACTTTCAATTCAAAATTTCTATTTCTTGGTATCACTCTTTGTCTAAATATTATGCTCTCTGACCTGATAGGTGGATGGTGATCCGCATCGAGGGCGAGCAATCCCGTTCTTAGAGTTTGCCACAGAGTTTCCTAGCGATGGAGAAAGGCTTGGTCTAACAGGTGATTGAATATATGGAGAGAGTGGCGAGCGTGTGGTGGCTGTTTGATGATATGAGAGCGGTGAACGTGTGATGTCTGTTTGATTACATGAAAGTGGTGTCTGATGGCTATAAGAAAAGGGGGATCCAGTTGGGCTTCGCCAATTCAAGTGAGAAGGTGATGCCATTCCCGGAGACTTGGGTCCAAATTTAACTGGAGTTAATATATTGATCCTTATCCTGTGAACACACCAAGGGAGTTCTTTGATTAACCAAGACTAATGATGTGTGTAAAATATACTCATGAAGAGATTAAAATACTTGTATGATAAAATGTTTAATGGTTCATCACCTTTGTAAATGGATTAGTTTTAAAAATGGAGAGAAAAAAACCAAAGTGCATAAAAAAATCGAAATATTGGAGTTATTCTATGGAAAAAAAAGAAACATGACAAATAACTATTAGTGGTTATTCTAAAGGAGTCTTCATAGGTACGTCGGTATAGAGTAACCTTTGTGCATTTGACAAGGAACTAGGTTCAAGATGGAGTCTAACTTACTTGTTGTGTACATCAACATATTCATCGGTTTCGTCGAATATTGGCCCTTTAGAAGCATACGAGCACATAGAAGTAGGAGGAGAATTAGATGTGATCGAGTCCGAAAAATAAAGCATATCTACATGAAAATTTCGATTTAACGTGAACCTAGTTACTTACCTGTAGTAGTTCCTCCAGAACATCCTCCATCGTAATGATACCAGTAACTTCCTCATCTGTATATGGGGAAGAACTTAAGCTTTCGACACTAATTATTATGTCTAAATTGGAGTTGACATTCGGTCTCAACTCATTAGATTTTGGGGGCATACTTTCTGAGGTATCCTTGAGATGACCAACACTTTTTACAACAACACCCATATGGCTCTGCCCTTTCTGGAACTGGTTCAATATGTCATACAATGGTAGAGTTTCGTTGAATCTGTCATACACCAAAAACTAGAGGAGTTGGTTACAGTTTGACATTATGTGGTGAAAATCTTGAAGTCGTTTAGTAAGTGAAAATGTTGGAATAATGTACCTAGGTATTCTTCTTATGGTAAGATTTCTGATGGGGAAGTTGTCTTCTGGGCGACATTTGATCAAATTTTTGACCTATTGGCATTTGAAAACACAATAGAAAGACCAACTTTAGGTTCTAACGGATCATGATATTCTCATGGTGGTCAGGACAAGATAATATAAAGAACTTGACCACCATTTTTGAAGTAAAAAACACCAACTGTTGGACCACTTCCCAATAGTTTAAACTTTTGGAAGAGTTGGTACTTTCAACTTGAGGGTGCTTGGTTTTTGCTTACCAGAACGAGGCCAACAATGTTTGTTGGAGAACCCGAATATATCGGTATACGACTGTGGCCTCTGCTTAGGATCAGATCCATAGTATCACTGAGGACAGAAATATTAGTGAAAATACAGTAATGTAAACTTTGAATGAAGAAAAAGGCAGAGAGCTTGCTGCGTACTTGTCAAGTTTAGCATTAAGATCAAGTGAAAAAACTCTACGCAAAGGTGTCATTGCATCTCTAGCAGTTTTCTCAGTCAAGTCTAAAGCTCCAGATATTATGGTGGTTTCATCATGGGTCAATTCTCCTCCTTTTCCAGCCTGACATCACAGACTCGTTAATTAAATCTGATATTTGGAAAAGTTTGTGTGGGGGTTGTTGGTTATACATAATTTAACCATAGACATCTTCAGTTGTGCCTGGGGATGTAAGTTCAAGAAATCTTTTATGCTCGTGTTTGAGCTTGACTTGAAACATAGACATTCTAATTATTTTTAAAGGCACTTAAGACTCGAAATATATTTATTTTTTTATAAGTATGTTGAGAATTATTAAAACTCGAGAACTGAATAAAATATATTGGTCCAAGATCAAAATTTTAAACACGTTCGTGTTTCGCTCCTTTCAAATATGAATCTAACACTTTTTAGCTCGGAAAACTTGTGAGTTGACTCAATTTTTTCATTGCCACCGCCTGTGTGATGGATTGTGTGGCTCGATATTGGGACAGTGCTGTCAATTGTAAAATATTTTGGTAGTAATCAACATCAATGAATTTGGTAAATGTAAATCATGTGTTATATTTCAATTGTTTAATACACATATTTTTCCTAGGAGGAAGTAGCCAACTTATATAATCATCTGCTATTTCACTAGAATCAAACCTCATTTCCATGCATGGCAACCAAGGTTTTCAACTCAGCACGCCTCAGTAAAGCAGAATGACGCTTCCCAAGCAACAAATCCAGAAGCTTGCTAATCGGGTACGCTAAAGGGAAAACTATCATCACCAGAAATCTTACCAGTACTGATAACCTTGCTCCAATGCTCAGACCATATTGAGAGCATATGGCTTGAGGTATAATCTTCGCAAAGGGAAAAGATAAAACAAGAAAGAAGAAGAAGCAGATGAATAACAGATTCCAAGATAACTAGTCAACTTATATATAAGGAAATTCTCCATGCACGAAAACAAGAACAAAAGAAAAGGAAAGGAAAAAATTATTGTACCTCTCCGAATGCAAGTATGAGGGTAACGGATATCAGTATGGCTCCCCAGGCAGGAAGAAGAGCATCAAGGAAAATTGGAAGGGCCTTTAATTAAATGTATATATATAGCACGAGTATAAAATTAAATAATGGTCTAAAATTTTACTTTAAAAGTTTAACTTGTATGCATGTGAGCAGTTACCTCCATTGCCAGGGAATTGGATATAAGTAGTGTGCAAAGTAGCAAGTGCTGATTCTTCACAATAGGATAAATCTTTTCTGCAAGTAAACAAGTGAAACATAAATTTCAAAACAAGACGATGAAACCGAATAGAGTACCGTCGGTACATATGTTGTAAGGATAGGAAGAACTAACCCTTGTGCGAGTTATGTAATCAATAAAATAGAATGAAAGTCACAATTCTTGGCAAAGATAAAGGACTTACCGGCGTTCTTTCTGTCCTCCAGCCGCCCGGCCTTGATGAGGACTTCGAGATCGACGAGACTGAGAGACATGAGTCCTAGTGTTAGCCCGGACATGAGTCCGGCGAAACAAACTAGGGACACACTTATCACCAAATATACCCAAAACATAGTTTCACAACATGGGACATCATTTGCTGCCATTTTCAATGATACCTAGACAATGCAATTGAAGTTACTACAGATATTTAAATGTCTGATTTCATGAGAAAGTTTAAGATTGGTCGGATGCACCTTTTTTTGGTTAGGGACAAATGCAAGGTTTGTGTTCTAATATAGGATGATTTTCAAATATAGAAGGAAAGTGGGTCCAAATATTATATTTGAAATGATGGCTCAACGTGTCGTTCTGCATATCTATATTGTACTACTAGGATTGAGAGATCATAGATTAATAATATTTTTGTATCATAGTCTATAATATTTTAATATCCCAAAAATAATAACTCTACCATAATAATTATTTTATCTTATAATAATTCACAGAATAATTATAACTTATATTGATCTAAATTCCAATAGGTTCCCGATCACCCAGCTACAACAAATTATGGATAAGATTGGTTTTCACTAAAAGAAACTAAGAATTTATTGACAATTAACAAAAAATTTTCACAATAAAAATATTAATATTTTTTATTCTAATTCATTATAAGAACACAACTGAAAAATCACCTCTGGTTTCTACATCGATATGATTTCTCCATAATATAATGATTGAACATCAAAAAATATAATCAAAAGATAGTGTGAAAGAAAAATAAAAGATGGTGTAAGAGTGGTGACATGTAAAAAACTTTAAATAAAGTTAATGTTTTTCAATTGGACTCTCCAAAATTGTCTGTCCATGACTTAGACAGTATCCATGACACACATATATATATTATTTTTCTTCCATTTTAATTTGTAAAAATTCATATAGTATGAGTCAGAAAACAAATAAAATAAAATGTCTGTTTCATGGATCAATTACAAAAGAAATTTGGTGTGCAATGGAGCAGTTGAGCATCAATCACCACTTTCCGACCGAAAAACATCTGCATCAAAATTATCCGTAGTTGTTTGCATTTAATTTCAAACAACATGGCAATTATATTTAAAGAACATGAATTTATTATGTATACTTAAACCAAAAAATAACACACCCAGAGCCATGTTCATATATTTAAACCAAAAAATCACTTACTAACGGATGTTTACTAAAAACAAGAAAGAATATTATATTTGGGATTAGCCCATTAATAAAAAAAACGTCTCCTTGTTTAAATTAGGCCATACACATTAAATCTATATGTCTATGAGTGGAAGATGTCAGTAATAATAAATAATAGTAATAATTAGAGGACAGCCGCCACCAGCATTAATCCAAACTTTATATTACATCACAGGATTAGGTATAAGCACGAGGACGAAAGCGGGTTATTTTTGGTCCTTGCTTTATTTAGAAGTGCCGCATTTTCTTCATTTGACCCTTCCTTAGATCAATAAGTCATAAGGATATATCGTTCCAATAGATATAGAATATTTAAATTACTAAATAGATTGTGAATTTCTTGGTGTGGAAAGTAAGCATTATATATTGTGTCGGGGCATTTATTGACATGAATCATCAAATACTAAATTAATTGAACTATTTCTCGGGGATTATATATTTATTTTTTAAAAAAGATTAGCCTATTAAAGGGTTAATTCATGCATAAATTAGATGTCCCTTGACCAATACATATTTTAAATCGAGGGGTATACGTGGCTAGACGCGCTCAAATGAGATGACTTATATAACAGGCCGATCGTTAGAGCATACTATACAATATTTCAATAGGGAAATATGCTATACACGAGAATCGAACCGCGAAACTGGAGAGGAGAAACATATCTAAAGTCTTATCAATTGAACTATTTCTCGCGGATTCAATACTTATTGATTTGTTTTCTAGTGATTAAATGTATACTTACCGTTGAAGAGAATGGAATAACATTGTCAATGAACACAATTTAGTTTGAAAAAAATATTTTTTTTTTCTTTATAACAAATAACACATACACCAAATTTTGAGATAATAATATAACTCAGTGATATGAAATGTGATATTACTTTTTTACTGTAGGAAAATAAAAAATATTGAGACTGTTTGCTTATGTCTTATGTAATGTTGTTTGGACTGGAGGATTTAAAGTATCTTCGTTAATATGAATTTGAAATCCACGGGTGACTTAAATACAAATAGTTGTGAGTTAACGTTCATTGTCAAGAGTTATAACGAACAAACGAATAAATTTCTTACTACGCATTCGTGATCCTTGGCCAGATCAAAAATATAGCCTTAGTTTTGGATTTATGAATCCAATTGGTTATAACCAGTAGTGTCAAATTCTGACCCGACCCGAACCCACCCGAAAAAAATCAGGTTCGGATTGAGACATTTCGGGTTAGTTCGGGTTCGGGTCAGAATTTTTTTTAAAAGATTTTTATCCAACCCGACCCGAACCCACCCGATCCACCCAAATTGACACAAAATATAACTCAACCCGATAACCCAACCCAAACCCAACCCGAAAAAAATCAGGTTCGGGTTGATATATTTCGGACTGGTTCGGGTTCAGGTCGGGTTGGAATTTTTTTGCTTTTTACCCCAACCCGACCGTTAGCAAAATTCTGTTGGAGGAATCCGAAATCATGGGAAAACACAATAGATGGAGTCGGAATTCAATTCAAATACCATTTGAATTTAAACACATTTCCCCCGGAAGAACTTTTAAAATTATTCAATACACATATTATTACTAAAAAGAGAAGATACAACACAACTAATAAGAAGTATCGAATCGTCGAGTTGGAATGTCAAAATTTCTTGCAACAAGGAATAGAATATAGCATGAACATAAATTTCCTACATAGCTTTGTATATTTTTATCAACTACGTACATGGGACAATATAAAAAAATTACAGATATCAGCAGCATTTAACTTGAACTTAATTAATATTCAGTCTGCTGAGCTTCTCTCCGTGGTTGAATTTTGTGAGCTCTCGGAAACAGCATGTCATTCAGATGCCTTTCGGCACTGTACTCCGATGAAGCCTGTGGAGTAGTACATAAACGGGGGATTTGAGACATATGACTTTTTTGAAGCACCGAAAACTTATGAAGCCAACACCAAATAAAAATTATTATCCTGTGAGATTCATGAGAGAAGAGTTGAACGAGTACAACCAGAAATTTGAGTATTATGCCAATGATGAGGATAAAGCATCCAATTGAGCATTAAGCAAAGCCTTACAGTTAATTGATGTGGGATGCTTTTCACAACAAGATATAAGCAACAGAAACAAGCCTTTTAAGCTGGAACAATTAGAATGAGTAGAAAATGGCAGTAAGAGAAAACAAGAGAGTGAAATTTCAAGGTAACAGGGGCCATTAGAGAAGACAATGAGCTGTTATTGTGCTTAAAACCTAAGACGGCTAGAAAATTTTAAGGTTGACAATCTTTCCTGTTTGTTGCTTGGTGACGGAAAGAGAGCACATGTCACATGTATGGTAATGAACTCAATTTCATCTCTATTACACGATGCACGCTACAATTACATCTTCTCCCTCTCCACCAATGGATAGCGAAACAGAAAAAAGCCTGGGGCTCGGTTTTCTCTCACCAGCAAGCTGGTCTAATATTAATCTCCTCATAGATTTCATAAGTTCACAATGACAAATGTTGGAGAGTAACAACTACCCGCACCATGTGGCTATATGTGTATAATGACAGGCATAATGAATTTGAAGTTTGTGTTCCTATACCATCATCTGCAATTTTAGGTAAAGCCATGATTTCTTGATTCAACAATTGATATCATACTTCAATCCATGTACATCAGATGTTTTAAGTTGCACTTAGGTACATTCATTACAAGTGAGTTGCTGGTGAACGACAATTATCTTTATGGTTCTATGTGCCACGACTATCAAAAGGTCGCGGTCGTTACACATTTTAAAATATTTGTATTGAGTTACATCATTATCGATTTTGATACAATTTCATGTACTCGATCCTTCGCAGCAGTATAGTCACAATTATTAATGATAACATACAACAGATATTTGAAGTGGCTAAACAAGATGAAACCAAAGTAAAAATGCTACATATGCATAGTTCTCTTGTTCTCCCATACACTGACGCTGAGATAAGACTTTATGTTCAGTTTTGTATTTGTACTCTAGATCCCTCTCTTCATTTAATCTACCTATAGTATGTTTAACAAGTAATGTGAAATATATATACCTTAAATCAAATTAAGATTTCACCTTCTTTCTACACATAACCATATCTGAAAACCAAGTGATACTAGTGTTCCCAAGTAACGTAATTTCATCTCGAAATCCTATAAGTTCAGTTAAGGAGTAGCTCCGGACCTATTAGTCAAATTAAGATGAATTCAGTCGACCTGCTGTGTAATGACACTGAGGATGTCCATAGCTAAAGCTATCCAGCAAGGAAATTATGAACAACCCAAAAGGGAAAGAAAAGTATACACACCCGTTTTTTGAAAGGAAAGCGCAGTGTTTGAAGTTGTGTTCCAGAGCAAACCCGCAAGTCAAAACCAAGGCTGTCTACTCCTATAAGAGCACAATCCTGCCATTGTTTCAATTTGTTAAAAATAGTGTAAAAACAAGCAACTGCACATTAAAATTTACTCATGACTCACTAGGAGGTTTCTTTACTCCCTAATTCAATGACAATACATGGCTAGAGTGTATAACCCATCATATAAGTAGTAATCAGCCAAGTGAGAAAAAAATCATGTTAGAACTTTGATAAATTTTTATGCCTTTGGGTGGGAAACGAGTTATTACTGGAACGACATGTAAATGGACATGGAATGTGGTGGGGTTCTTCATGCCATAAATTTCTACTACATATGGGTGTAAATAGAACCTTATGCAGATAACGGTAAAGCTAAACTAAAGAAACTCCAACAGGCATATCTCTCGGGCTCAAAATAACTAATGCCTTGAAAGTGTGGTCCATTGCTCGAGTGTTACCTCTACTTGAATCCCTTTACATCGCCAACAAAGAGATTTAAGAGCGTGCATGGTCTTTTCTCCACCAGCTTTGAGGCGTGATATTATTTTTGCAGCTGAATGTGCTATAGCATCAGGTCGAGCCCTCTTATAGTCTTCTATTTCAACAAAATGCTGCAAGAATAATTAAATCACACTTTTGCTTCCCACCAAATAAAATGCCGTGGATATTACCTATCCAGTAAATTTATTCCAAGTTGGAAGTTTGACATTGAAAATATATCAGAACAGAGTCCAAAGAAACATAATAAATATGTCATCTTCAGTCGAGCAACCAGATTGCATGAGTATGAGACTCATAGTGCATCGACAATGCATAATACATGTACAATTGATTTTACCTCACGTCCATGCGCTGACACTAGCTGAATTTTAATCATATCGAGTTGGTAAAACGAAAATCCACTTCCAAGGTTTTCTTCCTTCTCCAAATCCTCAGCCCAACTTGGATCATCTTGTGATTGTTCTTTTTCACATCTGTGGCCATTGATCTTCACAGTGCCTTCTTCCTGTTGTTCATCGTCAATGTTATTTGAATCATTATCACTGCATTCAAGACCTGTTACATTTTTTTGTATGACGGAATGTTCTTCAATGAATGCGGGTCTCAGAAGGCCCTGGATAGCAAGGCCAGAAGAAGGCTGCTCCATAAAATCTAAAGGATCATCTGAAACGACCTGTGCAAGAAACATAGCCATAAAAAAGGTGCAAAGAATTTACAAAAAATACGAGCATGAGATTACAGTATAACCTCCATAATTTATAATTCAATTGGTTAATCACCTCTATTAGATAATAGTCTTTCTTGCTCCCAACTTGGGCTGAATGGACAATTGACAATTTTGATAAAATCAATAAGATAAAAGTTTATAAAGACCCATATAAAAGTTTATGATACAGTTTATCACAAATAAAAAAAATATTACATTATAAAATCCTTTATCATGACCATGTTTTTGGAAAAATATTTTGCCATGATTCATTTAGTTTAATCACAGTAATTTTAATTATGTTAAAATTATAAATTGGTTTCGATTCTTGTGGATGTAGGTGATTATGTCATATTCTCTACTACTATTGCAATAATATAATTTTTCTCTATTTATTAGTAGGCTTGTTCTTTTTTATTTTATTTTTAAAAAATCCAAAATCTTAGTTGATTAATTCATATTTAATCAACTAAGTTACTAAAATAAATAAGAGTTCTTGGTTAATTAAAAATCCACACTTTATTGGATCTTGGCTTTGTTTAATAGTGCACTATTAATTTATCAATTAATTAAGACTTCTTTTAGTTACAAAAATTTCGAAGGACCCAACAAAATATAGAGGTTTTATGCTAGTCTCTGTCAACAAAAAGTAGGCTATCCATAATAAGGATTCAAGTCTTTCTGATTATTTCTATCACTAATTAATGCCACCGAATTTATCGAGAGAGTACCTCTGTTAACTTTTTGGCAAAATACATAGGATGAGAAGAACGCATTGTCTCCAATTTTGCCCAGTCTCCCAATGATCCACCAGACTCCTCATCTTCATCCTCCTCATCATCAAGAATGGCAACCCAATCCTGCAGGTGAATGTGATATGGTTCACATACCCTTCAGCTACAACCTTGACACTAGAAGATTAAAGAATTGAAGGTAGAGTGCACACCTCACTATCTTCATCTTCAGCGTCATCATTATCATCGTCGTCGTCTTTATCTTCCTCACCATCATCAAAATCACTACCTTCACCGTCCAACTCATCAACACCAAATTCAATATCAGAGTGACCTATTGCTTCCAACTCACTAAGCATTTCTGCAGTATCTAGCCCAACAATGACTTGCTGCGATGTGTGAAACTCAAGTAAGCTTAAACAAATTGTTTGAACTGAAGATAGTTCATGCATGAGAATGCACTTAAATATTGGGACTGGGGTGTAATCGAAACAAATCGCAACTACTAGTGTCTCTTCAACTAGTCATTTCTCAAGTACAGAGCTCATGCTGTCAAAAATTCCATCACTAGAGTTATTTGAGATGCTGATCGAAGCACCAATGACTTCCGAAATAGGGTATAATCAAGATCCACAAATAGAAATACAGAAGCTTAAAGTTAGCACTACTCTAGTTACAAATCAGCGGTGAAGGACAATGGATGAATTTTATAGGATAATAGCATTCCTCTTTTGTAAAATCATATGTATTGAATTTAAAAGATCTAACTTACCACGACGGTATCTTCCGAAGTAAGAGTTTGAAGAATGTCTTCATCGTTTTTCACTTGGAAGTATATATCTGATCAAGCAATCACAACTTCAGCAATGACAACACTTGTTATGAGCAACCAAAGAGTGGCACATGCAAACAAGAAATAGTTGCATCTTACTTCCGTGTTCATCGGTTACATAAGGCAAATCTGGCCAAAAAATGTTCTCGTGAACTTCTTCATTTACCAAACCAGAAAACATCAGTGTCGCCTTGCTATTCACCTAAAACAAAATCTTTACACAAAATCAACAACATTGATTCTCGCCCATAACCAAATTTTTTTCCATTAAAAAATAGCACTATTCCTTGAGCCCGAACCTGAAATTCATACGAAATTTCTGTTTATACCTCAATTATGGTCCGAGTAGCTTCGGCAGGAGTGAGACTAGCTTCCCCGTTCTCCAATAATTCAGAGTCCGAAATGTCTTCGAACGGATGATACCTCTGAGGCTTCACATTCGGCTTCACCGGACCCGAACCCGAGCTCGACTGCTCTTTCGCGGTAGCTCTTATTCTATTCCGAGCACCACCCTTCACCCAACCTCCTGAGCTTCTTCCAACACGGTTATCCCTCAAGTTCCAGCATTTACTCCTATACACCAAACAAATTCAATAGCGAGAAAAATTCAGTTCACTGCGCTAAAAAGTGCACATTCTCTGCAGCATAGGCGAACGACCAAAAAAAGAAAAAGCAAAACAGATACCGCGGGATAAAAACGGTGGCGGCAGTGAGTCGAGCGGCGGCTGTGGTGTGAGGTTCGATCACCAGCATATTTGACGACGGTGAGATAAGCGACGAATTGAGTTGAATTGAATCGAATGAAGTTGAAATGCTAAATTTGCATAGTCGAATATTCCCTGCTTCTGTGATTAGAATGTGTGGTCGTCTTTTGTGATCCGAATCACCTATTTGTTTTTGTTTTCCCTTGTCCCACCTTTTTATTTTCCGCTTGGTTCTTGCATCTCTTCAGATATATTTCTTTTTTTTTTTTTTCAAATATATATATTCGTAGCTCTTCAGAAATTTGATTTTAATGAAGTTGAAACAAGCACATATTTTTTCTTACTCGTTTTAATAATCTATGGTTTTTTAACCGATAAAAAACTACGATATATAAAAAATATATTTTTTAGTCTAATATAATCAAAAAGTTATTTATTCTTCCGGATCGACCTATGTTATCTTGAATAAATGTATTTGAAATTAATGTATTTCGATAATTTTATTATTTACAAATTGATCGAATCTTAAATCAACACCATTCTTATTTAAACATTAGCCTGGAGTTTTCAAATGATATAGTTATTGCGTAAATTTGTAATTCGATAATATGTAAATATAAAAGTAATAGAATTTAAAATTATGCTCTTAACCATAAAAATGAGAGGTGTCAATTTGGGTGGCTTTGGATCTATTTGAGGTGATAAAATACAAAAATTTCCAGCCCTAACTCGACCCGAGTTCCAAATAATCTATAATATATAAATCTGGACCCGACCCAAACTCCAAATAATCTGAAATATATCAACCGACCCCAATAAAACCCGGTAGCAAAAAGATTAAAAAATTTATATAAATATTATAATAATATGCTAAAATAATAAAATAAAAATTTTAAATATACATCATATAATAATATTTGAATATACTTGAAATCCACACATTTAAATTACACAGTTGGTGAAATGTGAGAAGTAAAGTACATCGTTTAGATATCACATTATGTAAAAAGTAAACAAAACTAATTGTTTTAGACATACATGGGCACCCAACCTGTTGGACTAGACTACCAAACTCATATGGACTGGTCTGGTTATAATCAGGACCAATAAAATTGGGCTTTAATTTCTCCAAATTTCTTTGTTGTCCCGTTCGTTTGATCCAATTGACACCAGTAGACTATAGAAACTAGAAGTTAAATTTTATCCATGACCAAAACAGTCGAGGAAAATATATGGCAGCTAAAGTACTCAAATAATATAAACCATGAATGTATAATGTATCGTGGTATTTCTTTTTTTATAATTATGAAATTAAAGAAAAGAATACTTATTTTAATTTATTAAAAGAATGTATTGCATCTAAAGTACGTACTCAAATAATATAAATCATAAATGCATAATGTATTGCGGTATTTCTTGTTTCATAGTGGAAATTAATTCTAGAATTAATCATGTTAATGTTATAGACTCATATGCATGACAGTCAAACTGACTTTCGATATCTAACAAATTTTGATGGAACATAAAAAACTTTTACAATTTTCTACTTAATATATTAATATGTGTATTGAAGAGTAAATGGCCTGTTAAATTTATTGTCTATAGACCTCGAGTCATCAATAAGGCCATTTCAAGAAGGAATGATTATCTGTATATGCATGCTATTTTATATAACATTAAACATAATCTAAAACTAATTTGAGGCCAACTATATAATTTTATCTGCTAAATTATTCTCTTATTCACCAACTCACTTCATATTTTCTTGTGCACAGCTAGCTACGATCGCTACTTATAATAAGTTGCGGCCAATCAAAAAATATATATTAAATTATATTTCTTCAAGTAATATATAATAAAAATCAGTACAAAAAATTATATGAAATGGTGTCATGCATGGATTCACATGATGGGAAAAGGTAAAATAGAACCCGTGATCACTGATTCAGAAAATAGATAGAGGACACCAAATATCTGCATTTATGTACAGTTCAAATATTTTTTTTTATGGTATATATATGTGTGTAAAACATACTAAGTTCCTGGTGCGAAATATATACCAAAATTGGATCACTCCCGGTTGAAGACGTAAAAACTAGAAGATTTTGCAGACAAACCCCATTATATTCCACGATTTTAAGATTATATGACTCAGCCAATAAGATATAGATCATCGAACATCAATATCTCAAGTTAAATGGCTGTCCTGTTATTCCATATATCTCTCCTCTTGGTGAATATATATATATATATATATATATAGAAGTGCCCCCACAATAAGGTATACTTTGTTGTTTTTTATGGAGACCAGCGCCTCTATTATAAGGTTTACATAATTTCGAAGAAAAGGACAATGATCCATTAACTTGAAATTGTTTTCGCATATTTATATTCACTTTGTTATTGTCGGGATAAGGACCCGTGACGAGCACATATTTTTCAGGTATGTACAAGTACAAAACAAAAGTATATGTAGGCCTTTATTGAAACTGATTTATAAGTGAGGGGACTAAATAGCTTAATCACAAGTTTGTAAAGATATTCACAAATTTGAAATAACAGAGAGGCTCTAGAGAGATGACCACAATAATTGCATATAGCTGCAAGAATAATCAATTCGTTGGTTAAAACTATATGAATTATTTTCCAACAAAAAAGCTATTTGTGTGGATATATGCAATACTATTTCCACATATTTTTAAGGCAAGGAAAAAAATTCAGCAAATAGGGTTTTCTTTTCATAAGTTTCTTGATTTGTTTTGCGTAAATAAACCATGCTTTCGTTAACATTTACAACAATAGATTCCCAAAATATTTTTCAAGAAATATGTATTCAAAAGAAACGCATGCAAGAACAATTTGAAAACCTGTACGAGGAATCTTTATTTAACGGATCCTTAATTACCAGTGTAATTCATTTCTTTGATCTTGTAACCCTTCTTGTCAAAACGATCAACCAAAGCACACGATAAAGCACGAAGAATGCAAACAGAATGTAAACATTCATCCACCTCTGCACTTCGTGGAGCCCTTTCGTATCCAACACGTTGCCCCCATCCACCATGCACGTCTTCTTCGTCTCATCCAACCATATCAAACACTTCGAAACCAGGCAGGAGTACTCGTTGATCAAGAATGCGTCCAGCGCGTATTTGTACATGGACAAGTAGTGCATGAAGAGCCAGAACTTGGGTAAGCTGTCTTTCGAGATGAAGTAGCCGGAGAACAGGAAGAATCCGGCGAGAAGTACCGTTACTAAAGAAGTTCCGGCGATGAAGTTTGGAGCCACGGAGCTTAGGAATAGGACGAATGAGTTCGCCATGAGAAGTATTACCCATATGACCAGAACAAAGTATCCGAAAGCTTGCCATGTTGCGCAGAGGCCCACTAAGAAATACACTGAGACCGAGTAAAGAATGGAGACCCCGAGTAAGTAGGGGAAGAAAACAAGTGTATTAGCCACGAGATAGGACGAGAGCCTGTAAACTCCACTCGAGGTTTCTCTTAGAAGAATAGGTCGCTCTTCGATGAAGATTGGCAGGGTTTCAGTTGTGGAGGAGAGGAGGAATGTTAGAGTGAAAGCAAAAAGGCCAAATCTCTTCTCAATCCCTGATTTACCAAGTCCAATGTTTATATAGATTGTGCCCAAAACAAGGCCAACCCCTAGCGCCTGTAAAGTGTTTGTTAACAGTAACTGCTTTGTTCTATATATGATTTTCCAGAACCTGATGTATAATGTGACTATTTCGTGGAAGCTCGAGCTTCTGTACCTTACTGTTTCTTTTGTTTTTGCAACTTTGGGTTGACAAGAGGAAGAAGTTTTAGGCGGTTCTGCTGCTGCAGGTGAAATGGGTTCGGGTTTTTGGAGCTGATTCAGTATTTCCATGGCATATTCGAGAGGATTAAGCTGTGGAGGAACTGTGAAGCCATTGCAGAATAAGAAGTCTTGAAGGGAAGAGAGTGTACCGTGGTGGACAACAGTTCCTTTAGATAGAAGAAGAATCTTATCTATGGTGGAAAGAATCTTGAAACTCGGCTGATGAATAGACAGAACAACTGTGCGATGGCGTGAGTCTGCGATCGATCTGAGCGTCTGCATTACATTCAAAGCTGAGCCACTGTCGAGGCCTGAAGTGGGTTCATCAAGAAGCAGAACCGCCGGGTCGTGGAGGAGGCTCAGCCCGATAGAAACCCGACGGCGTTCCCCGCCGGAGAGCCCACACGCCATCCTGGTCTCCGCTAAATGTTTGAGTCGGAGCTCATCAAGAAGGGTGGACACAATCCCTGAGATATCAGAGGCTCTAGGGTTCAGCAAACGAGCAGAAAAGGCAAATGTTTCGGCCACGGTGAGTAAAGGAAGACATGCATCATGCTGAGGAACATAAGCCGAGAGCTTGCGGAAGGACGATGGGTTGAGAGGCGAGGAGTTGAGCAGGAGGGCGCCACTCGTCGGGGCAGTTCGAGCTGCTAAAATGTCGAGGAGAGTTGATTTTCCAGCGCCACTCGGGCCGACGATCGCGAGGATCTGAGATGGATATGCGGTCAGGGAGATTTCTCGTAAGATGTAAGTTGGTGGAGTTGGGATACAAGCTGGTTTGAAGATGAAGAAGGTGGCGATTGTGGTGGTGGATTTTGTATAGGAGATGGAGGAGGCTGTGATCGTGTAGCTTTTCTGAGGCTGCTGCGGCGGTGATTCTTTTTCCATGGCGGAGCAACGTTAAACAATAATTGAGTAAAAATAGCGAATTAGTTGATAGTAAGACAAGGTAATGTGGAAGGATATGTTTGAAGTTTCCTTCCTAGCTAGTGAAGTATAGTGCATGCATGTACATGCAATGTCATCAAGTGGTGGTTTTTTAATTGCATCACATTTGGAAATTTGAGGCTGAGAAACAATCATGTGAGTTCTTTATTTGTTCAGTTTTGAATTTATAATCACATAATTTTTTAAAATTCCATGGTCGCCATCATGCGTGATCGGAAAGGTTGGGACATAGTTGTGGTTAATTATCTATACCATTTAAGTTATGTCTTAAATTTCATCCATTTGTGTCACACACACATATATCGACTAATATCTTTTATTTGTTTATGTATTGTGAAAGTTTATATGAGGGAATGGATGTGTAAACTAAAGTGTAGGTTGTTTCCTTCTGCTCAGATGAGTCCATGCCTTAGGTTTTGTCAGTAGAGTCACGGGAATGCCACATCACACTTTTTTGTTCAATAATAATGAATTTTGTTGTCTACCTCATCCCTAGGTTACTTTTCCTTTCTTTTCTCTTTTTGCAGAATAAAATTCTTTGAAAATAAGGGTAAATTATATGGATTATAATTTACATGTAATGCAACAATGATTTAATGAAACTTAAATAATAACTTTGAATCTTTTTTTGCTCCATCAGGACCTGCGTCTTGAAGCACGAGTTTAAAATTAGATAGATGAGGGGCCGGGTTTATCCTCCATTCAGTTTTTTTTTTCCAGTTTCCGAAACTAACATAGTTTAAAGTAATTAAAATTATTTTTTTGAAAATTAATAAAAATATATGGAACTTTAATTTTTAATAATTATACTTAGTTTCTATTGTAATAACGATTGAAAATGTGATTGAGGACTGCAACAAAAGGCTTGAAATCTATGAAAGGAATTGATTTTTTTGTGGGAAGATGACAAAAGGATTTTTTTGTAAATAATTAGGAAAAGAGATCTACTAAAGAATGTGTTGAAGAGAGTTTGCTGCCGGAATTTTCTTATAATTGTTGATTGTAGTCATCTAATGATCGTGTGGCCCAACTGACTGCCCATTATATTTCAACTGCCTCATTAATCTTCTTTGGGTTGAGGCCCAATTTAATTCAGCTGGAAAATATTGTTTGGGCCAGGAAACCCGAACGCATTAACCCGACACGGTGCTCCACCACCCCAGCCCTCGTTTTAAAATGTTTCAGTTCCACTTGGAAATATCGCAAAAGGCGCCGAAGTAAACTTTCAAAAGGACATTCCAATCGCCGGCGCGTGAAATAGGAAATCGGAAGTCATGTCTGATCATGAGAAGAACGAATCCATAGCCGAAACAGTGATCGATCAGATCACGGATAAACTTCACGGCCACGCTTCATCTTCGTCGTCAGATTCGGACGACGATAGGGACATCAAATCTTCTGCCGCCGCAACCAAGGCCAAGCTTTATCGTCTCTTCCGCCGCGATAAGCCTGTTCACAAGGTTCTAGGAGGTGGAAAACGTACGGGTTTCGTATTCTCTATACTCTCGCATGGTTTTATGAATCATCGATGCGTTAGATGATATATTGTTCGTTTTATTCAACGGTTTCTGGAATTTAGGTTACTGGATTGGATTCGGTGGTGCATAATCTATGAGCAAAACTGCATTCATGAGTGGCGTTCATATTATTAATATGGATGTGTTCTAGAAATTTCTATTGCTTTTTTTGTATGCACTTGAATTTTCTAATGGAACCTGCCAGTCAAAAGGTTGCGATTGATGAATATCATACTTGCACATACATGAAGAACATAGATAGATACATGTACAGATTGTTGGTCGAATAATGGACACAAAGACCAAGAATAAATACTTGTGACCAATTGAATGAAATACAAAGGGTGACTGTGGTTTCGAACTTATAGGTGAGCAATTTTTTTTTCCAGAAACTTTAATTCTTAGTAGGTGCACTAAAAATAGTTCATACTTTAAAAAATGCCAAAATATTCTTTGTTTGGGTTTATTAAGAAATGTGGTGTTATGATTCTAAAAAACAGAAAGATTACATTGTCTGCACACTGGATGCTGTAAACTGCTTTCAGTTCCACAGATGTGTTTTCGAAGTATTTTATATGCTCCAGTACCATCTACTGGAGGTTACTTTTTGTTGCACGTGTATGCTATGAAACTGTAAAATATGGAGCACAAAAGAGCCTGAATCTTGTAATTGATTTCTTCATCTCTGGAAATGATTTAAGGACAGGTTTTTTAGTATAATTTGGGAGTCCAGAGTTAGGAGAGTCATGTCGCCGCTTTTCATACATAGGCACATAAAATTTGGGGCACAAAATTATAAGTTTTACTCTCATTATTAAATTTAGTTTTCTAACTAACTTTAATATTTTTTGACAGCTGCTGATATTTTCCTTTGGAGGGATAAAAGGATTTCCGGTGGTGTAATTGGTTTTGCCACCATTGTTTGGGTGCTCTTTGAATTGCTTGAATATCACTTGCTCTCACTAGTGTGCCATGTCCTTATTCTTGCTCTGGCAATCCTCTTCCTATGGTCAAATGCGTCCACCTTTATTAATAAGTATGCTTCTAAACTGGCCAAGAAACTGACTTTTGATGGCTTTTCTATACATTCTTCTCATTTTCTGTTTCGTTATGTGTGACAGGTCTCCACCTACTATCCCAGAAGTCATTATACCCGAGGATATAGTGCTGGGTGTAGCTTCAGCCCTTTGTATCGAATTCAACCAAGCTTGTTCCATCTTTCAAGATATTGCACGAGGGAAAGAATTGAAGAAATTCCTTGCTGTATGTGAACCTATTTGTTCTTACTTCGTTCTTAAACATTATTGCTAAAATGAACAATCATAAAAGCCCTAGGCCTGTCCTGCTCTTTAGTTGTCAAACATACTAGATCAAAGCATTCTGAATATATTTGCAGGCTTTGATTTATTGAAACCCAATAATGTCGCCAATAGCTTCTGTTAATAATTTGAAATTGCATTATTGTTTTAAGGTGATCGCTGGCCTGTGGATATTATCCTCTCTAGGGAGTTGCTGCAACTTCTTGACCTTGTTTTACATTGGTAATTAACTTCTCAATATCATTTTTATAAACAATGGCTGTTATCGGTTTGTTAAACTACATATTACCAACCCTTATCAAGGTCTCTTTTTTCCTGTATTCACCCTCAAAATTAGGAATCATTCTCCTGCACACCGTGCCTGTGATTTATGAAAAATACGATGATCAGATCGATGCTTTTGCTGAGAAAGCTGAGGCAGAATTGAGGAAACAATATGCCGTGTTCAATGACAAGGTCTTGAGTAAACTTCCTAAAGCTCTCAAAGACAAGCTTCCTTAGATCTTGTAGTGGTGGGATTGGGTTTTTAGTTAGGTATCTGCCCGCTAATTTAGTCGCTAATTTGGTCATTTTGTTGTTGTGACTAGGGTGTGTCTGTTTGTTTGCTAAGCCTCTTATTTCGATTTTAAAATTATGGATGTGGGTTTTGTTTGCCACTAAATTGCTTGATATGAATCGCTTGGGCTACTGGACGGCAACAAATTCCGTTTATCTTTTTACATATTTTTAGGTATATTGTAATTTTGTTTCATCGAGTTACCCATTATAATCGACGTTATGTTATTTCCCTTTTTAAAATATAGAAACGCAGTTGATAAGTAGAAAATATGCCAATTTACAAATATAAGGAGGAACAAGAATACTACAATACTTCTTTGATATGTTATGTTCGAATCCGCTACATGCCCACACGGTATACTCTAATTCTCGCATAAATGTATAAGACATTTGAATTTTAAAATTTAATTGATTGAACAGATGTGTAAATTTATTTGTCATCAATATCAATAAATTGTGTTGGACCTCCACTTTTGCAAGAGTTCGCTTGTTGATGGTAAAAAAAACTTGAACAATGCAATAAATTTCCTTGTTTTAGTCAACAAAATCTAAGTAATAGAATGCTAACCTTAGAACAATAACCAAATCACGGTTCAATTTATTTTGAGTCTATGCCAATGTAAATCAAATAATTATTGGTTTCAAGAAACAATGTCTGATGCGCATATAATCATTCAGTTACCGAAGATTAGATAAGCGCCAACTAAAAAAAACTAATCCACAATAAACTCGAATCTACGTAAACCAGAACAATGCATAAAACATAAACATAGTACATCAAATATTAAAATACTAGACCTTTATCATATATGTTGGTGTATCGGAAAATAAAATTGACACCAGAAATGTTTACGTCAAATGCCCCGAAAAATTATTATGGAACAAATCACGGTCAATATGAAAAATATCCTATAATATTTTGAAATTTAAACAATCTGATTGTATTTTAAAAAAGACATACAGTCTTTTTAATAAAGTATAAACATATCTAAGAAAAATTGGGACGAAGGAAATGACTCGAGAGCTCTTTTTATAGTGTGTGCACGTAATTACTAACAAAAGCTTCAATTTTTACAAGTTAAATGAAAAATTTTCTTAATCAACTTATTTGGAGTAAATTGTCTCATAATTGAGTTCGAAACTCTGTTTTCCATGTATAAAATATCATGAAATGATTATACTAAATTGCTAATAGATACCCCTCTGATGGGCTGAACTTATAAGACATCGTTACGCTGGAATCGAATATCTTATCGTTATTATTGTTTATTTAATTTTACCCTAGAACTTAACACGGAGAAAAAAAAAACCCAAAATCAAGCATATTATACTCACGAACGTAATTGAAAAAATCAGAAATCGGAGCACCGACCGTTCTTTTCCCAATCACCGAACCGAGTTGGCTCGGGACCTCTCGGACCTCCAACCTCGCCGGTTTCTTTATTCATCCATTCCTCAGCCTCGTCTTCCTCGGATTTCGAATCATATTTCTCTTCATCTTCCATCTGCATCTGTATTTTTCCGTTGGTTTCTGAATCCGATTCTTCCGTTTTCACTAATTTCTGAGCTGTCGAGCAAATGAATCGGCGGATCACAGAGCTGACGAGCTCGGGTCTGACGATTGCTGAGGATGAAACACGGCTTAAATTGCTGGCCATTATCTGATCTTCCTCAATTTTGCAAGCTTCCAAGTATCTAACATAAGAAAACGTCCGAGAATTGTGAAATGACGTTTTGGTGCCATATACTTGATAACACCTATGCTGAAATTTCATGGGCCCAAGCTATATTGGTCTGGCCTAAAAACGAATTCACGAATTTCATGAGCTTCAGAAGGGACGGGCTTGATTAGCCCACATTAAACTGCTGTGGGCCATGTGTGGAGGTGGCTAGACCGGACGCTAACTCAGCTGGGCTTATGATACCCGACCCACGCTTTTACTTTGGTTCCATTTGGTATGTTTTTGGTTACCGTTTTTAAATACCCAATCTAAAAATCAATTTATTTTAATACAAGTTGAATTTACGTATTACAGTTTGGTTTTTGCGGTTAAAAATTAAAAGTGTTAGAAGAATACAGAAATTTAAAATAGTAGTGAATTACAAATTTCGTGAATCTTAAATCGTTAAAAAATTCAAAATACTGTACTTTGTCAAAACCATTATAATCACGCATGGTTTTAGTTATAATTTATTCATCAAAATTTAGGACCCATAAATAAACATTGAATTGATTCTTGTAACTACACTTGACATGTCGTATAGGTTAGTCAGAATCGATCAATTCCTATAAGGTGCACAAAAACTCATAGTTTTTACTCTAGAGCCTTCATATAAGGTAAATCATAAAGATACATTCTTTATTTTAGTATTTAGATTCAAAAGTCACCCCACTCTAAAATTTCTAAACCAAATCAATATTGAGGAAACTGAAAGGAATGAATGGATTACAAATTTGTATTGGTTTTACAAATATAAAAAAATTTACAATAATTGAGAGCCACTACTATACGCAGATACATCTTTAAAAAACACACTTCAATAGTACTTAGCTCTAGGTCCTAATTGCAATGGCATATTATGTGTAGCAGCAGCCCCCCATAAATCCCCTAACTCGAGATTTCGATCAAGAATTCAATCAAATATAACAATCCTCCACAATCAAACGATTTGGATTTGAATTTGAAATGATAATCAACAATTCTAAGAAGGTTTTCTCATTGTTTCTGTTCCAGGAATTCATTTTTCTCTTGCAGCTGCTTGCACATATGGAAACAAGTGTTTCCAGTGTCAAATTTCGAAAAGTTCGATCTTTTAAAGAAAGTATGACAATTGCTCTTTCTTTCTCGAACCTCCTTCTCCATATAGATCATTCCATTGCTTCAGCTCGGCCATTACGGATCCCTCAGAAGCAAAACTAGCAGCAACCTGTAAATATGCAGCAATGCATTTTCAAATTGCAGAACTCTTACAATTGCTGTGTGGTAGATCTTAAAAGAAGTTACTAGAATCACTTTTCTACGCAGTTTTAAAGTCCCAATTACTAAATCAGGAATATGTAAAATACATGATTTAAAAGCAAACTGGTCCTCAACTTAAAGTGCAAAAAATTATTTAGAGCTCGATACTCATATATGCACAACGAAATTGGCAGAAAGAGAACTATAGTATGCGTCTATTACCATCTTTCCTGGCTTTTTTGCAATGATATTTATTGAAAATATAATCTTCAATTGTTGTGTGGTTTAAACTAAAACATTTACCCCTTCATTTTGCCAAAAGTGTGACTGTTGGTATCCGTGTTAAGGGTTGAAAGTGTATCCAGGTATATGTGAGTGAGGATTGGATGAAAATCTCAAAGAATAGTCGAACTCCCAGCAGAATTCATTGGATCGAAATGGAACATATTAGAAAAGGCAATCAAGGCATTATGGAGTGAAAGACAAAAATCAAGGCATCAGGGACAAAATTGATTCATGTATATGAACCTAATTATCACTTGAATAATAGCGAAGTTGGTGCTGTTGATGGTGTCTCATGTACACAAGATTCATTTGTCCCAGAAGTTGAATTCTTTTATATAGACTAGGTAAAGGAAGTGAAAACTGGCCCAGGATGATTGGGACAAAATATGGTGCATTGACCGGCCATGTCAATATTCTTCCTTTAATATTCTAACTTCCTGAGCACCGATCAAATTCAATACCGATAAACCTTTTTACCTGGTTCTTTGCCTGCCTCATGTCTTCCATGTTTAAGGGCCTTAGAGAAATCACCTCTTCCTCCTTAGATTCTTCTTTCGGAGTAGAAGTATCTTCCGAGCACTGGCCGTCATAATTTTTCTGCTTTTTCCCCTATTGGAGCATAATAAATATAAAAGGATAAAATGTAGGATCCCAACTAGTTTGAGACTAAGGTATGTTAAGAAAAGGAGTGACCAAAAAGTTTCATATTCTGTGCTGAAATTTTGGCATACCCTATCCTTCTGTCTCTCTTGTTGTAGCAGTTCTCTCACTGGTCTATAAGCCGCAGTTATGCATAGATTCTGTTTCCAATAATTACCACCAGCAGTCATTAACGACCCATTAAACAATAGAGTTACAAAATCTTCAGGAGAAAACGCAAACCTTAAGATCACTTCCACTATATCCTTCGGTTATGGCTGCAAGCTCTTTGAAATCTAGATCTTCAACTTTTTCTTTGGACAATAGTGTTTTTAATATCTTTTCTCTGTTCTCCACCGAAGGAAGATCTACCATAATTCTGTTCAACAGTGACTCAAGATTATTGCACTTTAAAATAATGTCCACTTACGTGAAACTCAAGCTGACATTTTATAAGCCAGCTACCAAATTTAATAAATGGAATCTCAAACTACGTGCAACAGACAACCAGTTACGCTACCTGCGCTCAAACCTCCTAATTATTGCTTCATCAAGATCAAAAGGTCTGTTTGTTGCAGCAAGAACAAGAATGCGCTCTCCGGGTTTTGTCAGAAGTCCATCCCAATGTGTCATGAACTCATTCTTAATTTTACGCATCGCCTCATGCTCTCCTACTCTTGTTCGTTGTCCAAGCATGCTGTCAACCTCATCCACGAAAATGATAGTCGGAGAAACCTTTGCTGCTAGGGTGAAAAGAGCTCGAACATTTTTTTCATCTTCACCAAACCATTTTGAAGTGATTGTTGACATGTTGACATTTATGAAGCTTGCTCCAGCCTCATTGGCAATGGCCTTAGCGAGCATTGTTTTTCCAGTACCTGGAGGGCCGAAGAGAAGTATGCCTCTACAGGGCTTAAGAAGTCCGCCATTGAAAAGGTCGGGTCTTCTAAGAGGAAGCATGACCAGTTCCTGTAGTTGTTCCTTAGTCTCATCCAGTGAACCAATATCGGCAAATGTGACTCCAATCTCATTTGCAGGAATAACTTCAGGCCTTATGCGCTTTTCAAATTCATTGTCAGGGGGGATTTCCTGGCATCATCAAGGATCATGACAGTGTCCGTAAGACAAAATGGATCAAGATGAAGTTACTATATAATTGACGTTGCAAAACACACATTTCCAATTTCTATAGACCCTTTTGCGCAAGGTTTAGGAAAGAGAGGAAGGGTGATTTGGGAGAAACTGTAAAATCAATTCGAAGCCAAATGAACAAGATAAGAAAGGGAAATAGCAGCAACAGTTTGAATCGCGACTGTGCAGAATCACACAGATACCAACAAAAAAACGCACAAACTAGGAGATTTGAGCCGTGATATTCTCTATCTACCTTTATCAAAGAAGATGGTTTTTCTGCCTCGTTCTTGCTCTCGGACTTAAATTCAGGTTTTCCTCCAGAAATGTCTTTTGGCTCAGTCTCCTAATATTTAACAAAGCAAGAAAATTACGTACAATAACAATCTGAGAACACTTGACAAAACTTTGGAAAACATTGAACAGTCGTAACATAAACCTTCAGTGATTCAGAACTAGCCTCCATTTTAAGGCTATCTTTGCCACCACTTTTCCCCTCCTGAAAAATGCTTAAACCATGGGACAAACTGCACCAAACCGATTCAAGCAAATGAGATACGTTTCACAAGAAATGACAGCAGCAAAGAAGAATCGAAAAAATAAATATTCAACCTGTTGGATGATATGATAAGCTTCCCATTACGATACTCTGGATCTTTAATATTCATCAAATGGTGAGATATAGCAGAAACCACAATTTCCTACTATGTAATTACTGAGAACCGCGGTATCAGCAAGGCAGATTGATCCTAAGTCATCACATTCAAGGTCATTTGCAGCAAGTACCTCAGCAATATGATTCTTGTTATCTTGAAACTGAATCTTCTTCATATCTTCTTCCAGCTGAGCTTTCCAGCTTAGAAGATGAGTTTCATCTTCCGGTGGCCTAATGACAATATCATAAGGAAACAAAAGACTCAGTTTATCATCTACCTCCCCGCCAATCCTCTTCAAAGTCCAACACCCGAGAACCGAGAACCAAAACTGATCCTGATAATTTCTTTAGAATTCTATCAAACAATTTGTAGAATCTTGAAGATTGGAGAAAAAGTTTCTCAACATCCCTGATGTAAAGAATGATGCAGCTGGTGCGGGAGACTGAAACTAACACCTGCCATAGATAACTAAGTTATTACATCGAAGAAAAACTCAAAGGGACACAGTTTTATCATGCCAAAGTAGGTGAAAGAGACATCAAGATCGCATAAGACACAGCATATGCAAATAGCATTGGGAGAAAGATACTCGGCATTCAGTTGGCAAGATCAAACAATGCATGACATGGTTACCTTATAAAGAGACTGTAAGAAAACCTTCTCGTCAAAAGACAAGCTGCCAATGCGCTTATAAGGAGCTGATAAAATTAAGGCAAAAACAGAAATATGTTAAATTTGATTATACAATTACGAACGATCAAAAAGATGTTGTGTTCTTCATAAAGGAAAAAGTAAAAGAATAATGTTTTTGTAAACAATATTCTTGAAACTTTGCTGTTCAGAGGCAAAAAAATGTTATGTTCTGACCTGGATTTGAAGCAGATGATTGCGCACTAATGTTACTCATGTCCGAAGAAACTGACGAAGTTCTGCGAGGTTTTAGAGGACTGGTGATTCCTTCATTGTTCCTTCAAGGAGAAGAATTAAGGGTCCTTCAGGAATTCAGTCTGGATTAGAATGTTAATATTCTAAATGAAATTAGCTAACCATACCTTCCCCTGGAATCCAATCCACTGCTTTGCCTCGATAATGTGCCTTCATAAGACAATTCAAAAATGCTAAGATCAATTTATGCATAACAACAATGTGCGCGCGCAAGCAGGAACAGGCAAGTAATTGCTTGTAATAGCTTTCGCCTGAGCATGCTGCATTCAATTTCGTACTAAGGTTGCATTCACAACTGCCAATCGAATGTTCCTAAACCTAAATTGCTTATAGTGTTACAAGTTAGTCATCAATTAAGGTGACATCTTAACAAAGCTTTTGTTGAGCTTCTTGGATGAAGATGAATTATAAAGGAATCCAAGTGAAGGGAGGGACACGCTAACGTGTACTTTCTTACGCATTAAAACAGATTTTCCACCGTTATAGCTTAATATAGGATTAATATAACAAATTGCAAGGCTGCGCAAAACGCCCTTTAAACAAACATGGAATTTTTATGAAAGAACATGCAAAATAAGATCATGCCTTACAATCTACCTTTGTCATCCCCTTTTGCTGTAAGAAACGAGGTGAGGAAAGTGGACATTCGTTGTAATGCTACTTCTGAGATAGTACCTTCAAGTGCCTACGACACAAAAAATTGGAATCAGTACTCTTTTCAGCTTAAGCTAGCTGGTTCACTTCCACTACATTATTGTTGATCTAGTATAACATTCCATTTGCATTCTTCTAAATTTTTATAACCATAGTATAATGGACACTATATTTAAGGAACTACAACTCGTCCAGCATAGGTATGACAAATATACTCACGGATTCTTTCTTGCTGCTGCCGTACTTGCTCTGCATCTATGGATGTTGACAAATAGAAAACAATGATGGTCAGTACAGATATAGGGAAAGAATAAGAACCAGAAAAAAATTATTCATCTCAGTAACCTTAATCGAGAAGTGGCTTATATCCAGCAACAGCAACTTTGCTTTGAAATGATGCGCTAGAGCCTGTGCAAGCTTTTGTTGATAAAGTTCTACAGAAAGATAAAGATATAAAAGACTACATCAGCAAGAAAGATAAGGAAATTTTAGTTGCTAAATAAAAATTGGAAATAGGTGTGATTTAACAAACCAGCAGGCCCAGAGAGCAAGATTGCCCGACTAGCAGCAGGCGATAGATTTCGGGTGTGCTTAGAGACATCTAAGTGGTTTAAATGAACATACGCAGCACTTGTTAATAGTACACGTATTCGCTCACTGTCAAAAACAGCAAAGGAAAAAGAGAAAACTTAAGTTTTCTGGTTACAATGCGGCAAGGATTGAAATTACACCCGCAACTCACAAATTATTTGGCTTTATTATTTGCCTTACTCAAGGCGCGGAGAAAAAGATACTTCATTTTCTGGAAATGACGTACCAACTTTAACTGGAATCAACATAATATAACTTACTGAATATCCATAGATGATCGTATCAGTCCTTAGCTGTGATTATTGATTTATTTTCGTATACGAAATTCAAATAAATTGCTTTAGCTAGACTACAAAAATAGACACACGAAGAATACATGAACAAAAGAATAATACTTTTTAACTAAAAACTTGTGTAAGATATCGGTGGTTGTCTTCTTCGATCGCGAAATTTGTTATTCAAATCAAAGACAAAAAACTTAAGCTCCAAAATCCGTCAAAAAAATTTCTTCAAGACCGTCCTCGCCAGGTGAAAATTTAGAAGAAAAGGCGAACAATCAAAATTGGAAAAGTAATAAGCATCGGGCATATTCTGAGTCCTCTGGCTAATCAAAGCAACCATACAAGCATTCACTGATCGAACATCGTTTGTCTTTTCTGAAGTCGACCAAAAAATCCATGTAAAAACATGTGACAACAAGAAACCAAGCAGAAAATGAGAAGACCAAGGAAGTTATTCTTGTCAAAAAGAGGTAAAAGGACTTGCATGTCCCCTGTACACACCTGAGATAATACGGGAAGTCTTCGAACGTGACCTTGCTTTCCTTTCCATCGTCAATCAATCTGAGAAGCTCCGCCTCTATCTGCTCGGCCGTGATCCCCTCGACCACCGAAAAACTCGAACCACCGGTCCATCTGCCGACCGCCTGACCGGAAACCAAACCAAGCCCCACCCCAACACCCACCCCTACGCTCAATGCCGACAACAACACGTGCTTCTGCTCCATCATCTCACCGTTCACGCATTACAAATCTTACACGCACATATACATACAATAAATTTATACGTATACGTGCATGTAACATCAATTTCTCAACGGATTTCCACCAGAAAAATGGGATCAATCAACGAATTGAGAAATATGAGAAAAAAAAATTGGCTGAGATGGGAGAAAAGTAGCTTATGTGAGGTTTTTTTTAAGGAGAAATGCGCGTATCTGCGAATGAGACGTTCGTCGATCCTTTTTGTTGACAGAGAAGAGTGGTGCTGCGATATATATAGAACAGAGGGGGCGGCTAAGATGACAGGAGAAAATGGTGGGAGGGGGCTCAACACTGTAAATAAATTTTCACTGCTTTGACTTTTTGACTTTAATTATTTACCAAAGTCAACAAATTCTGAAACGAGTAAACACACATGCATTACCTTTCTTTGATATGTTTTTCACGTTTCCTCCATAAAAATATTCAACGTGGCAGTGACTTTCTCACTTGAAACAATTTTTAAGATTCCGGAAAATATATGTCAAAGTATACTTTGGTTGAGATATCATAGTATACTATTAATATAAATAGTGTGATTATTAAAGAATTGTGTTCAATAAAGATAAAAATTTGATAGTAGTAATATGTTTGGTTTGATAGATTAATTTTGAATAAATGGCTAATTTTAACCTTTGTAAAAATTAATAAATATTATAAAGAAACGAATATGATGGATAATATTATAATTTTATGTTAATGATTTGATTGATGTAGATAAATGATTCAATATTTGATTAATATGAAATAAATATGTAATGATTTGATTGATGCGAGATAAAACATACTTCAACCGAATATATTATTTGATTGATGCGAGATAAAAAATACTTCAACCGAATATGTATGTGATAGGATTAGAATAATATTATCAATTCGTGGCTAGTCACACATACACGACACGTCAATAATATATTGTAAAAAATAGATCATCACATTATATTGAGTTATTTATCTTCAAATAAAACGATTTTGAGACTGTGAATTTATATGAATGGACTGACGATCGATAAAAAAATCTATATCATGAGATATTTTTTTGAACATATCATAGAAATTTAAAAAATTTAGAAAGATAAGACACAGTTTATCTCATCTTATTGGATATGATAGGATAGTCTCGATAATAAATTATAACACTGTTTATCTTATCTTATTGGATATGATAGGATAATCTCAATAATAAATTATGACACTGTTTATCTTACCTCAATAATAAATTATATGATTATGAAAAGATAAAAGATTTGGTCGGATAAACAATAATATTTGATAGTAGTAACATTATTTGCTTTGTTTGATGGATTAAATTTGGATAAAGGGTTAAATTATATTTTTAACATTTGTAAAAATTAATAAATATTATAAAAAAGGAGATTATAGATAATATTATAATTTTATATTAATGATTTGATTGATACGGAGATTATAGATAATATTATAATTTTATATTAATGATTTGATTGATGCGAGATAAATAATTCAATATTTTCATAATGTGAAATAAATAAGTAATGATTTGATTGATACGGGATAAAAATACTACAACCGAATATGTCTGTTTAGAATTAGAATAATATTGTTAATATTATACTGCGAAATGAACGGTGTCTAAGTTCATGTCGTTGGAAGACTTTATAAATAACTCCATCCCTCTGTTAGTAAGTTCATTTAATTATTCAAATTTTCTCATGTTTGCAATTTTTAGGGATAGTTGTAGACTTTGGACGCGCATAGTATTGTCATCCACACGCACACGCACACGCTTGAGCTTAACGTATCATGATCTTGTCAAATGAGATTATATCAATTCTTGGCTAATCACACATACACGACACGTCAATAATAGCTTGTAAAAATTAGATCATCATATTTATCTTCTAATAATATTATTTGGAGATTGTGAATTTATATGATTGGACTGGCTATCGATAAAAAATTGATACCATGAGATATTTTTTTAACATGTCATAAATTTAAAAATTTTAGCACCCACGACATCCTTAGAAACATGTCCTTTAATACGTTTTCATCCGAATGAGTGACACATGTGGATGTAAAGAAATTTAGAAAAATATTTGGGGAACACTTTTCTAACCCAAAGTAAATAATGTAAAACATAGTTCTTAATCATATTAATGGTCACGCTCTATTTTATGTTCGATTTACATAACACTTATTTTCTCAGATGTCCTTTTCTTCAATAAATGGTTTTTAGTGGTATGTCAGAAATTATTTTAAGCAACTACCATAATTGCAGCAGTGTGGACACCGATTATGAATTTGTGTGTTTGGATGCCCACAAATTTGTTCAAGACCACATTTTTAGGTAAAAAAAGGAGTTGCTCGATAAAATTTGTAAATATTAAAAATAAAAAATTCATATATAAACTTAATGTTACAAATTACAATTTCTAATCGACACCGTTTTAATCAATCTTTTATTTATATATATAGAGACACACGCACATAACTTAAATAAAGGATAAACGTTTTTTTTTTCATTGTAATATCAATTACTATGATTGTACATAATTATGAATTAATCACCTCTTATCTGAAATTTACTTTTTCTTTTTCTAAGTTTCTTAATCTTTTCTATTGGCTAATCATGAATTAATCATTTTGTAATACGCCATTAAAGAAATGACCTACTGGCCATTTGTATAAATAGAAGGCATGGGTTTTAAGAAGTTTGACGTATATAATTTAAGACACTCACTCCTATGCCGCAGCCTTTGATTGTTGACGGGATATTTACTAAAGAATGAACTTGACGTTGCATGTTCTTCATCAAACAAGGCATTGCTTATTTTCATACTCTAATTCTTCAATGTTTGGGATACAGTCACTCACGAAATGACATTAGAGTCGCGAATTATATTTATTTCATGACGACAAGCATTATTTATCAAGGATAACTAGATAATAAAAAATTCTGAAAATGTTCTAACCATATTTTCCGGTTGATCATTATACCTCCTACGTCACCTTGTGATTCGAGGGTCGAGGACAGAGACCAAGGACTACAACACGTCAGGAGATCAGGGAAAAAAGCCCGAGGAAAGGTCAGCAATCTCGCACGATCTGATGCTCTAGAACGTGACAGTCACGCCTCTTATAAAGATCAGACAAAAATCTCGCTTAAAAATTGGTCAGCTCGGGTGTAGCACCAGCCGTGGGATTCGCTCCAACAGATCACACGCCAAGTGACACGCCCACGAGTACCGCTATCCCAACTAGAATTACTTAGGTGTGCTTCACCTTACACTTATTCACAAACTTACAAACTCTCTGCTTTATACACACAATTGCTTTCTATTCTGGAGTACCTTACATGACTTAAGCATCGAAGGGGTTTTAATCGGAAACACTTTCGACGTCATCTGACGCGTTTCTACGGTTGTAGGTGACCCGAGATATTCCCGAGGACCAGACCTGGCAATATTACATCACAGGTGATCCATCACAGCACACTGCTACTCGTTCGCTCAAGCAGTTCGGAGCTCGAGGATTGACCTCTCGAGCAAAGACCTCCCGATCTAGAGACAACTCTCCGATCAGGTAAAATTCAGTTACATCAATCATGATGAATCACTTGTAGTTGGTGTTATATTTTATTAAATTATGCAGACAATAATAAAAACTAAAAATGCTATCCATGTTCCATTGTTGGGTTATTAGAAATATAACACTAAATCTAATTGGGCCAAAAAATAATATATTTTGCAGTTGGCACGCGTGGATTTATTATTTTTTCATTTTATTCGACTGCACATTGGCGGAACCAATGAATGGTAGCACATTGCGCATGGCAAGCTGCACCTTTAGTTCGGCGGCTGCATTCTATGTTTGTTACTAATGTAGCATTTTGTTTCATCCTAAATAAGTTAATCTTTATTATATTTGGCATTTGATGTCCCTTGATTAACATATTTATTATTAAACCTTTTTTTTCAAAACGCCAAAACCTCAATCATTTCCCATTAAATATTTATTCCACAAAAGAATAGTTTATATAACAATTTTAATATTATAACTTTTAAAAATACCAGTATTATTTCAATTATAATTGTTTTTAACAAAATACGTCTCCTCGAGGTTAGGTGCCGTTTTACTTCAAAATTTGGGTAAATTTGAGGGTATATAGTATTCTTCTCAAGCAAATATAGTTGAAATTCAAGTTCATTTTATGAGTAGAATTTGAAACAAATCTAAGATAACATTCCGCGACCCAAATTGTTTCCATCAAATGGTTCATATTATCATTGAACTGGGATGAGATAATGATTATTTGTAAAATATAATTATATATATATATATATATATATACATATGTAACTGGTGTTTTGATTTTACATGGTTGATGAGATTTGAGATGGGAGGAGGACCCTGTGCTTCTTGCAAATTGCTGCGACGCCGATGCTCGAAAGACTGCGTCTTTGCTCCTTACTTCCCTCCCGATGAACCCCACAAGTTTGCTATGGTTCACAAGGTCTTTGGTGCCAGCAATGTCAGCAAGATGTTGCAGGTAACTCTTTCGTTCTTCTTTATTTTGTCTTATGAATAAATATATTTGTTTTATCAGCAAAACCCTGAAAATAAGTTAATTTGTCAATTGTTAAAAGTCTCGCGTTTGAATAACAAAACTAAATGTAGAAGACAAGCCTATTGGGATGAAATAGAACCCATATGTATGTTCGTTTAACTTGGAAATATCTGTAGGAGGTTCCAGTTCACCAGCGAGCAGATGCCGTTAGCAGCTTAGTGTACGAAGCCAACGCGAGGATGAGGGATCCGGTGTACGGATGCGTAGGAGCCATATCATACCTGCAAAATGAAATATCGAGGCTGCAGATGCAGTTAGCTGTGGCTGAGGCTGAGGTTCTGGTGTGCATGGATCAGATGCAGATGCCACAGCCTCAATCTGATCATGAAAAATGTCTTCTCTCGGCCTCTTCCGACAACGTCAGCCTCTGTGACTTCCAAAACTACCGCTCTTTTAACAATCACCATACAATCCAAGACCCCCTTAAGAGAGAGTCCATTTGGTATCAAACCCTAGCCTCTCCGCCGCCATCGTTCACCGTCGCTCTAGGCTGCTGCCGCGACGTTGAGGAGACCAGATTTGTGGTCTGTATTTCTTTGTGAACACAGATCTGATGATCTCTTCCGTTGTAGTTTGGCCTTGTGTCTTCTCTGTGAACGTCGTGAGGTGGTGGCCTGTCTCTTATTGTGTGTGTCCCGGTGAAGAGGTATCTGTTGTGTTCCTGTCGTGAACCTTTGGTTCTATTGTGAAGGAACTTCGAGACCTCGAGGGATTGGTGTGTAGAGCGTGGTGAGGTTTCTGGCCAGTGGGTTCTCGGGTGTGGGGCTCTCTTTTCTTCTGTGATAAGGGCTGTTCTCTACTGCTGTCTCACTTTGTGTCCTAACCTTGGTTCTAGTGGGTTTCAGTGATAGTGTGGTGGATTAACACTATCAGGATCTGAGCCGGACTTCGATCTCTTTAGATCTGGTCTTATTTTAACCCTCTGTGGGTACAGCTTTGTGCTAACGATTGATTACTGCCTGTTACTGCTTGTGTAACTATTGCAGGTTTCGTTCTTTTTTGTCTCTGTTATTGTATTGCAGGTTTTCCTTGCTTCTGTTTTGTTAACAGGTACTGGATTGGCTGCTGGATATCCTGAGGTGAAAGTGCTTGAAGCAATTGCTCTATATTTATCTGATGTGTGCAGGTTCTGGTTTAAGGTGGAGCAGTAGTGCTGTCCTTACACTGCTAGTTGTTTGGTTGCCCGGTTTTGCATTTGTGCAGAATCTGTTTTTTGCTGGGTGTTCTGTATTTGTCTTACAGGTTCTAATTGGAGGCTGGAACATCAGTGGTCCTTGAGCTATATTTTCTTTTGTGCTTGTTTGTTGCTTCTGTTTCTGGTATTGCAGGTAGAGGAGACTCAACAGGCTTGGGGGAAATTGACATCAATTGAAATTAAAATGTTTGAAGTCCCACCTGAATTAGACTGATTCGTGTCTTGGTTCGAAATTTTCAATTTTTGAAAACAAAAAAAAATCAACTCAAAATAAAATCTATTGAAGATTCGAATCACCAAACTAGTTCGATCTGACAAATTAATTAAAAATAACTCTCCTCACGTTCACTCAATAATTACTTTTGTTTCTTGAAAACTTAGATATGTTATTCAAGCCTCCAATCAAGCTACGCAACCCTTAAAGTATTTTATAGAAACTAATTCCGTGATAATTTTTTTAATACCGACTGAAACGCCATCACTCAAAAACAACGTGAATCATCCGTTAATTTACTTGACCACGTCTACATACAATATAAAATAAAATGAATATGATCCTTGGAAACACCGGTTGACGATGATAAAGCCTTTCTTCTTGGCTCGGAGATTCAAGCTATCAGGCGGCATGTCTGGCTTTATTTGGGAACTTCAATTTGGTGAAAAGAGATTCGAACAGAAATATTCTGGAAATATGGGAAATAGTATATTCTGGGTTACAATAAATATTGAAAGAGAAAACGTTTGTTTCAGTAAAAAGGCCAAGTGCTTGTTTATATTTCGAGGATAAGAAGTTCTGGGCAATGAAAACAAATGTGGATAAAGGCTTTAGCTGGATATTAATTATTAGAAGAGAATACAAATTTGATCGACAATATAATGAAAATACGCTTGAAATTTAATTTTTGAGACTATATCATAAAGCAAAATATTTTATGGAGTCTGATGTAAATATTATTTTCTTCCTCCTCTGCACTTTGGATTAAAACCGAATATAAGAAAATGACAGGTTTAGATGTTTATGGGAAGCTTGGCACCCATTAAAGACAACCTACATATTGCCAATCTACACATGCAAAGTCTGTTCCTGACATTGACACACTAAAAAGAAAGTAGAGAGCCACTAGGAGAAAGACCTTTTCGACCTTTCACTAGTTGATGCAAATAATGTCACTCCTAACTCTAGAGCTGCCATCCAAAGGAACTCAGTCACCATTTATTTATATTGTAAATCATAAAATAACACAAGTTGCAAAAGAAGGGTTTAAAATAGAAAAGAGCGAGGGAAATTACTCTCTCGAAAGCGATGGCAAAAGGAAAAAGTAGGATCGGAAACTATACATGTAGTTAGGTAGAACCCAGCTATAAGTCTGACAGTGAAAATTCATCCACTGCAACTTTCAGTTCAATTGTCTGAACATGGCTAGGAACACGAATGCTTTCGCATACATCTTTTCATGTCCAAGAATTGGACTTGGTCTTGCGATTGCATTAGAATCTTTACCCAATATTTGCTTTGTTCATGACTTGATACACTGGCACGTCTATTCAGATGTAGGTAGTCTTGTTTTTTTCAGCATATGAGAAGCTTTCTTCTTCTCTAAGGCAATTGCGGAAAGAAATGAAAAGGAAGAAAAGAAAAGAAAAGAAAAGAAAAGAAAAGAAAAGGAAAAAGAGACCATAAACTTTAACTCATGAATAAAGTACGAGTAGACCCAGAAAACTTAATCAAGAGGGGTAACAAACTAGAATTGTGGTTAAAACAAAAGCGGTCGGAAATCTGAACTTCATAAGCAGAATCTCTGGTTGTTTGTGAAGTATTTAGTTAAGGTGTATCTTTATTTGTCACTGAGTTGTCGGACCTCACAGAAATCGAAGCTTCCAAGGTCCAAACATCTTGTGTTGGCCATTCAGAGATCTCTAGCAAATATATATGGATGGACTATCAAGCAAGCAGCAGCTATACACACCCAATTAAGTTTAACGTTTTCTTGTTGTACTGTTTCATCTCTATCTATTATCCGATGGCTTTCGTAGAATTTTTCTGCAGCCGCAACTCTTTAAGGTTTGACTATTTTATTTAACTAGGTTCGCAGACTTCATGTTTCATGGTGTTTCCTCATATATGATATAAAACATAATATTGGATCCTAATTTCACATATAATTAAAACCTTTGGTTTCAGGAAAAAAAATCACTTAGACAAAGTATAGTCCCATATGTATCACAAATCAGAAGTCGACAAAATATATTGGAAAACGTCGAAAAGTGCAATTAATATATTTCCCGAAAATCTAAAATAAATGGGAAAAGGAAATTGGGATGCTTCCAAAATTTAATTGATTTTCCTTGTCCGCCAGCTCCTTTTCCACATCAGCGTCACATGTTTCCTTTTCCAAGTGCTATATATAAGCAACACTATGATTGGTGGAATACACGTAATGCCATTTAATTTTTAGCTTCTTTCTTGCAAGTGTAGTATTATTCAAATAAAAGATATCACATCAACAAAGATATACTCATACCTTGTTTTACACAGCTTCCACGGAACATTAAAAAACTTACATGAACTAATTTAAGGTAGACGATACTATATGTGCGTAAATGAATAATTTTGTATAAAGTCAATTACTTGTAGTCCTAGACAAAGATTTCAAATTTGTGACACCGAATTCACAACTTTTATATAAATTTAATAGTCAACTTTTTACAATATGAAGCTCTGATGGATAATTAATTTCCAGGGAAGAAAAACCTTTTTTGTAGAAAGCTGCGTATTAAATTTGTAATTTCGAATTATTCTATTATTGAGTATAACTCGTAAGTTTGTTTTCAGGCCAATAGATTAAGACCGACTAACGAAAAGTATAACCTTTTTAAAAGTTGCTAAGGCCATGTTTGTTGATTTTCTGTATCATCGGCCTGTTCTCTTTTGGTTTCAATAGCTCTTTTTTTATTCATACAATGCCTTTGGGTTCTCGCTCTGGTTTTTTTATTTGTGTATAGAATATAAAAATATATCTTATGTGGGGTGTTTGGGGCGATTGATCTATATTTGTTGTAGTCGAACTTTATCAGCCAACGAGCTACCTCATTTCGAGAGATCGGGAGCTCGAGGCGTCGGGGAGAAGAACCAGCAAGGGATGATCTACAGCTGAAGACCTGCAATCATAGATACAGGTCAGAGGGAGCGTCATAATTGTTTCCGACGAAGTCCATTAGAGTTTAAGTCAGGTCGAGAAAGAGAAGACGTGTATTTAAGTAAGTGAAAAGTATACAAGTTTTTGCGTGAATGAATCGTAAATAGAACGTACTTTGACATTTATAGTAAATACTTAGCGTCCAGTCTTCTAAAACCCAGTGAAATTAAATTATGACATTAAATAATATCGAGTTGAATCTGAAGAGACGTGACATGAACCAGATCCACCACACAAAAAACCAATTAAATACTCAAATTCGATCAAGTCCTTTTATGGCAAATCCATGAAAAATCCACCAAGTCTGTGAACATGTGGGATCCCATTACTGCTTATACAAATTTTTGTAAAAGTACCGAGCGAGGAAAATGCTCAAAATAAATATAATTATTCCATCGAAGACTAGATACCGACTTTACTTTTTAAACTTTACAAATATAATTAATTTAGTGCGAGGGGAGCCCTTTTTCGTTCAAGAAAATTTACATATTATCTCGCTTTTTATGAACAACACAGAACATTTTAACTAACATGGCCAACTACTAAGCCATAGTGTTCCTTCTTATATTGCCTTCACGATTTTGATTTGTAAATATAACACGTCGCATAAATCTCAAAAAGTTCAAGTCGAATGCAAGAAGATTCCTTCTCATCCAGCATGATAATTATTTCCAGCAAAATAAGGGATTCCGTTGTCTTATTTTAAGTCTCTATCCCTGTGACTTGCTTTATTTATTTCTTTAAAAAAAATTGTTCTTTTCAATCACTATATAGTCATAGATATATGTTAATGAAATGAATAAATAATAGCTAGTATATATAGCATCTCTGTCCATTTATCTTCTTGGTAGATTTTGCCCCAACAAATCAGGTCCACTTTGCCTGTATCTCATAATGAGAGGAAAGTGTTGGGACAATAGGTGTGGTGTGCGTAGTTTATGTCTGAATCGGTTAACTTATTGAGTATGTCCAATTTTTCCATGAGTTTGATGTAGTTAATATTGACAAGTCCCAATCGGTCGTTTCATAGATTAATAGACTTACTCAAGTAACTTATTATCAGCTTAATTACATTTATTAATAGACCATATGCACTCCATTTTTATTTATGATAACCTTATCACATTCAAAATAATCTTTACCCCTACTTTTCCAAAAGCATGAATAGAAACTAAATTATAACAAATAGAAGAGACATGTAGAACATTAGTAAGAGACACAGTTTTCTAGATGTCAATTTTAATTGATCTCCTTTTCCCAACATCAGTGATAGACCTTGGATATCTTCTGTAAACACTTGTGAGCTTCGTTCAGGTGCAATATTTACTTCAGACATAACAACTATAATCACACCACCTGCTCCAACAACATTAGTTCTTGGTGGATGAAAGCCTCTTTTCCAATTCCTGCATTCATGTAACGTCACATCGCTGGATGTATTTAACTTTCATAATTAAGTTTGTAAGCATATTTTTCTAGACATTTGTTCAGGTAAGAGTAATCAGTTGGCCACATTTGTACAATAGTAGCTTGAGTACCTATAAAGTTGCCACCTCAACATGAGTCAGTAGCATGCTTAAGTACTTACGCAATAACTATGTAGGACCGTGCGCTTGTCATTTTACCAAAAGTTATAGCTGATGGTAACGGTGCAACTCCAATCTTTTAAACCGTATAGCAACACAAGTGACACGGTTCAATCGATCTACCTAGTAAGGACAATTATTGCACTTCAACAATCCCCCTCCTCCCAATAATTGTACTCCTTGCGATCAATAGGAATCGAACCTGTGACCTTGGCTCTGATACCAATTATAGGATCGAGCGTTTATCGCTTTACCAAAAGCTATAGCTGATGGTAATGTTACAACTCCAATATTTTAAACCGTATAGCAACACAAGCGTCACGTTTCAATCGTTCTACCTAGCAGGAGCAATTATTGCACTCCAACAAGCTACGTAAACATGACAAAGGAGCTTAGAGCATCAGCAACAAATGCATAAGCATGACTTAAGACCTTAAAGTATGCGTAGTAGCTGCATAAGTATCACGTAGAAGCTTAGGGCTGATGCAATAGCTGCACAAGCATGACATTAGAGCCTAGGGCTTACGCAACGGCTGCACAAAAATGACACAACAGCTTCAAAGTATCTGATAGCAGAAGATTGATTAATATCAAGCCCAACGTTCATCCATAAGTAGACTATTACATTCTTCACCATTCACACATATGCTTCCCTCCTTGAGCTTTCTTGTAAAAAATAATTGAGGGCTTTCTAGTGCTTGGTTAAAGATATAACGTTGTGGAGATCGAGCCAGTAGTAAAAGTTTTTGCACTAGATGAGGAAGTTTTGGCGGAACAGTGACGGGGCAACAACAAGGAGTCGAAACATCCTAAAAGTAACTAGCTTGTCCCTTTGTTTTTAGTATTTTTCTTAGTAGCTTGTTATTTTGATTTGATAATTAATAATATTTAGTTATGGTTAATAATATATAATTAGTATCAGATGAATGATGAGGTTATAATGCAGGTTCAAGGACTATGTAGGTCTTCTTAGTTTTAGGATATATAATATAAACTTGGGAACACACTCGAATAGAAATAACTAGACTAGCCTAGTCTGATTCAAAATTTGGGCCATTAATCTACAGCAGGAACCTGTCTCTTGTATAAACATAAGAAGATCATTGTGAAAATAGTAATAACTTGGTCATAGTTTTCTTAACTACTCTAGAAGTTAAGAGTTAGGATTCGACAAATATGTCGATCCATCGAGGTACGTACATAAAATGTTATTCCAAAAATCATGATTGATATTTGGGTTGACATTACGTGAATATTGACCGTTTATATTCTGTAATTATTTGAATATTAAAATGCTAGCTTTACTAGTTAACTTGAAATATTTTCGAGATATTCATTTCATATATTATGTATCATCTCCATACATAATAATCGTTGGACGGACAAGGCATTAAGGATGCTTGTCTTACAGTATCTATCTGAATTCTCCCAATTTCTAAGTCGGTTTTGTAGGTCGTGCTATTCTCATCGCTTGGTTTTTCGGTAGTTAGAACAAAGAACGCCTTTGCTATCTGAAGCACATTGCCGGATAAAATATTTCTAGTCAAAATAGTTCTTCCGATAAAAAATAGTTATTTCCGATAAAAATGATTCTACGGATAAGATAATTTACGTGTAAAAATGGTTCTACGGATACTATAAGAAGTTCACCGCTTTAGCGGTTCATCATTTATGAAATTTATCAGATAAAACAATTTACACGTTCAATGTTTCTTCTTCGGATAATTATTGCTGGTAATAAGTATATCCGGATAAAGAAATTTACACCTCAAATGAATTTTCATCTGATAACAAAGAGGATTAACTCCGAATTAAGGAAGATTTTATATATTCATTGCTTTGAACGAAAAAATATATATATAAAGACTAACATAAGGTGGATGACAAAAAGTAAGGGACTTCGGAAAAGTTTATTGGGAAAGTTGCTAGCCCCATGTATTTTCAATAAGAGAAGTTTTTCAATAAGAGAAGTCTTGCAGACTAGTCTCAATGTCTTTGTTATGAGAATGGTGGAATATCTATTTGTCAGCTTGATGGCAAGATGTTTGGTTCGAGTTCAAAGTTTTATTAACAAGTTTGAAAAAGAAAATTCGAATGAACCTTTATTACAAGAGTTTCTTTTCAATAATGATGCCCCCCGAGAGCACCTCGGGACCCGAGGACCGAGCACTACGACGTCAGCCTTACCTACGCCGTCGGAGGAGAGAGCAATCAAGCGACACGCATGGAGCTCGAGCTCGGGATTTTTTACCGAGGCCTTGCCACACGCTTGGGAATCGCCCGAGCTCCTTCGTTATGGAGAGAAGCTTGTGACCTGAGGAGACTACCTAGGTTCGGGACCTCTCCCGAGGACCCTAACCCGATGTGTTAAAGTACTCCCGCGAAAGGCGGAGAACGTGGGCCGGATTATGCGGGAAACGTGCGCACGACCTTACCCACGTCTTGACAGAACGTGCAAGCAAACCGATTCATCTGCCTAGCCCCTCTATAAATACCCCCAGGTTTGCTCTTTCAGATTCATTCACTTATTATTGCACTCTCTTGCACATAGCTTATATTGCTCTCGTTTTACTCTCGTACACGGCTGACTTAAGCATCGGAGGAGCTTCGCCGGACACATCTCCGGCGCCCTTTGACAAGTGTTCGTTGGTTGTAGGAATACGCACGTGTTCTCCAATCCCCGACGCCCGACGTCCCCGAGGTCCTCGACGTGGTAGCAGCTCGTCGGCTGAACTATTTGGCTACATCAAATAACATTACTAGAGTTTTAGAGTCAAGCTCAATCGACCAATTTATTCGTCTCCGATCCACTCTTTATGTCCACGATAGCGAATGATGCTTCGATCGTAAGTAACATAAGAACGAATGTTAAGTAGGTCAAAAGTGAGGCAAAAACATATTTACACTTCACTCTTTGCTTTGGGGGAAACAATGGTCCAAACCAATATCAAATCAAACTCCCCAAAAGCTATAAAGCACACATGAAAGCCACAATTTCCATGATAATGACATCTTCTTTTTTCCTCTTGTCTCTTTAAAATTGTGAATTTTCACAATCTTAATGATCATACCTACTTAGTTGCAACATTGTTTTAACGTGGTCCTTTGCTTTTAGATTCATATGCTGAACAAACCCTTTTTCTTTTTTGCGGCAACTTATGTGGTCAGAAGGCCTCTGCTTCCCAGATACTTACATGTATATTCGATGATCTAATAAATTTTGGTGGATCCTACAAACCATAAGCTTGAATAAATTCGATCAAATTTTCAAATAGATTAAATCTGGAGTCAATAACATTCATGAATTAACTCATAATTTCAGAAAAATTACAGTTAGATTCGATTTCTTTTTGTCACTTTATATGGGTCCACGCTTGTGTGGAGATGGTCCCTGTCACCATAGAAAATTCACATAAAAAAAGTTGGTAATAAAATGGACTTTTCTTGTTGCAAGTTGATTATGAGTGATGCAGTTGGGCTGTATCTGTTTGATATTGTAGTTTCACATGGATATTCCTGTTGTCTCGACATTCGATGAATCCTGTGCCTTTAAATTTACTCAACTCCAACGGTACTACCTTAGCATGCTCGATCCATCTTCTTTAATGACAAAGATACCCTCCCTGGACCACAGAGTTATTTAAAAGATTCGAACAATATACAAGATATTGGCATCCTCACAAACCGTGTAGTCAGTTAAATTTCAAATATTTTTTAGAAAGATAATACTCTTTTTGAAAACTCAAATACACTTGAGATGTGTTATTCTTTTGCCCGCCAGTCGAGTTAGTAAGATTTGTGGTGACGTGAGATTCTACTCTCCGGCTTCATGGTTTAATTCTCGTGTGGAGTATATTTACCACTGAAATATTGTGAGTATGCTCTGGACTCGGCCTGTTATATAAGTTATCTCCCTCATGCTTCTATCTATACATTTATATCCCTTGATTTAAAATATGTATAGATCAAGAACCCTCTGAAAAACATATTTGTTATTTTTTTCAAATTAACATTTGATCAAAGTCATTTCCGAAATCTCTCCTCCTCCCTCAAACCGGCAACTTTAGTGACGGAAATCTCCTCCCTATAATCATGTCAGGGAAAGTTTCAAATATCGTTATCGTAATAACATTCGACAAAATTCGGATATCAATGTAAAATATTCAATCAAAATCATAAACATGATGGAAGTTTCAGATAAAGTAATTAGGACACTTTTAAATCAATGCAGCTACAGTGAATTTGTGTGAAAAGCGATGATTCATGTCTTGTGGCCTTTATCGAATACTAGCATTGAAATATTCATTCACCTAATTAAGTAGTACTGGCAAATAATAAATTATAGTGATTCAGAAATAACTTTAAACATTTGGAGTCCTTTTTTTATATTTAATTAGATGAGAATATAATACTTTGTACTTCATCTCATACATGCAATTGATAGCGAACCAGAGTTTTTTTTTTTAGTTTCTCCGTCACCATCCTACTTTCAAGCATATAATTTATTATTTATATCAAATAAAATATTGACCTACAATAGTAGAATGGTATATTACATATATATAATCTTGTTTTAGTGTTTAACTCGAGAGTCGAGATATTCCGGTTCATAAAATCTCAATGTGATTATGTGACCACTCATATCAAACGAAATTCCCCCAAACACCGTAAACGATAAATACGTAACATTTCTTTTCACCAAATGCCAAAGTCAGTGTGATCTATCCCGTGACTACAGGGCCCATTTTATGGCAAGACCATGATGTATATGAGGCTCAATTCCTATAATTGACGGTTGTAGTCATGGATAAAGGTCCAAATAAATTTATAATACTGGAGGGATACTACACCTGAGGCAAACTTTGAATACTGTATATGATCTCAGATAAAAGAAGTCGTCAAGATAGTACGAGACGATCGGGATAAGCATCATAGTCAACAGGCCAGAAAACGAGCTTACTGTATAAAATGGCCATAATGTTATTAATATCTCATATGCATGCATAACGAGAAATAGTAGACATCTCCAATCCATAACTCTATTTTGGTGTAATTTCTAACACTAAAATAAATTTGGAGAAGTTATATCTAATTGATTTATTATTCTGTTAATTAATTAAATATGTTTAATCAATAGAAACATTAAATTCATTTAAATATTAATTTATGTATATTCAATAAAAAAATTTTAATTGAATTATTTATTAATTTTATTGTTTATAATTATTTCATATAAATCTAATTTTTTCAATAATTATTTAGTATAGTAAAAAAAAAAAGAAAAGAAAAGATAGAGATTTGACGTAGTGCAAAAACTGTACCAAATTTGGTGCAAAATATTTGGTGTTGCGCCAAATTTGGTGCAAAATATTTGGTGTTGCGCCAAATTTGGTGCAAAATATTTGGTGTTGCGCCAAATTTGGTGCAAAATATTTGGTGTTGCGCCAAATTTGGTGCAAAATATTTGGTGTTGCGCCAAATTTGGTGCAAAATATTTGGTGTTGCGCCAAATTTGGTGCAAAATATTTGGTGCTGCACCAAATTTGGTGAAATGACGCAGATGGTTGAACTTTATTTTTCAGCACCAAAATAGTGTACAACACCATTTTGGTGCTGAGTTAGATATGGTCTTATACAATATGGCAAAGCCATTGAGCAAAAACAATTCAGTTCATAAAATTTTTTGGAGCTCTCAATTGCACATATATAAATGTGTAGATGTTTGAATTATCCAATTTATTATTCCAAATTTTCTCCAAGCTTAATAAAGAATGGTAAATAAAGTTGATGCATCACCGTTATGAGGTGGAAATTAACTCCGTTTCGATTTATGCTTATAGTTTTCCTTTTTATTCATCATATATATAATTTTTTCTGAGATTACAAATACAATAATTCTTCATGTCTACAATGGTTTACTTGTATTGATATATACTCCGATTATGTTTTAGCTTTAGTTATACAAAGCAAACATTTTCAACTGAAAACTACAATTTACACCCAACTATTCTTTGAAGGGAATTTACACCCAACTATTATGGGCTCCTCTGTTGATGGTCTAGAAATAGTGGGCTTCAATTATATTATATTTATCCTAATACTGAAGCCCACTCTCCTTTGGGTCCATTTTTATCATACGTCCTCTAATGGAAACACAGATCGTGAGAGTAAATCTTTGTTGGGTTTACATCAAAATTATCACTATTTCAAATTGTTATCCAATATTTTCTTACATTTATTGACGCAAAAAACTAATTTGATATAACCGAATTTACACAGGAGACGAGTTACCACTAGGTCGGGAGATCGAAAACTCTGTCCTTGGATGCTGAAATTTTCGGATGAGGATAAACGTACTTTTTAATGACCCGCAACCACAGAGAGATAGAGGACACGGAGAGTGTTCCCGAAAAAATCCCTTCGATGCTTAAATAAGATTGAGTGATCGAGAATGGGAAAGATATATAGTATGAGTTTGTGAATGACTGTAAAGTGAAGCATACCTGGCTATTTATAGGGGAGCTGGCTGCAGTTGCGGACACGTTACCTGGTAGGTGCTACACATGAGTGGGTCTTATGCTGATACTATACCTGAGTTGACCATTTCTTTCGACGAGATTATCGCCTTGATTCTTCGAGGTTTAGATCTATTCCATGTAATTGTCGCATTTAGAACACCACATTGATTGAGAGCATAAAGGCTTTTTCTCAGACCTCCGGACGTATTGTTCCACAACAGGTAAGAGTCCTCGGTCTACGGGATCCGAGATGATGTAAGAGGTATCGTAATTGAATATTATTCGAATTAAAAGATCCAAGTAGTACATTGTCAACTATATAGCCTACGTCTAAAACGAAAATTATATGTTGCTCCAAATATCAATGGATGATATAATAATGTAATGACCTAAAAATCTGGACTTTCGAAGGTGATCAATCATTGATTTCCTTTTAAAAATTTGGTCGCTAGCTAACAACTACACGTCCGCAAACTGCATTTATGTTTTGTTGACAGAAATCCGATCTCAAAAATCAAATTGCATTAATGATCGATTTTCAAACTTCTAAGATCATGACAATGTATTGAATTCAAGCCCCAAATCCAAGTACAAATTTTAGTGGAGGGGGACGTGTGACTGAAATTTATTCTAATCACATGAGCCAACTAATTCACCCCATCATTTAGTCTTTATGTCTTTTCACATTATTTGAAAATCTGAAATTTATTAAGTGATTTCTCTTCTTACTCTTATTAAACAAAATAATTAAATAGTTAAAAATGTATGTTCAATAAGGATATATTGATAAAATAGTAAAAATATTAAATTAAATGTAGAAACTAGACTATATATTCGGGACCGATGAAAAATAAAAGTAAGACTAAATCGACCGACAAAGAAGTAATTACCAATTCAAAAGTTTAGTTCATCATAGGCTCAACATACATGCAGTTCCATAGTGTGTGTGTGTGTGTGAGTGTGTCAAAGTTTTTCAATTACAAATGGACAAAATAATTGATATGATAGTATATAGCTACCAAATAGATATTATCAAGGACAAACATATAATTTAGCAAGATATGAATGCAAAACAATCGAGAAAAGTTATTTATTTTGTAATATAATATTAGTAAATAACTTTCCAATTTTGTATTAGTAAACCATAATCTGGGAAATCAATATTCTATTTTTTGTATTAAAATTCCATAATGTTATATTTTTAAACACGTTATAATAAAGAAATATTTATCTCCAATTATAAAGTCAAATTGTTCGATTGTTATTCCAATATCGTGTTAGTGTAAATTAAAATAGCAAATTAATATTCCAATGTTCTCTCAGTAAACAGTAATCTGGATAATTAATATTCCAATTTTTGTATTAGGAAACCATAATTTTATATTCACGGTTACAATCTAACAATAAAGAATTATTTGATTTACTTACTTATTAATTAGTAAAAAATAAAATTCTTAATTAATATGACAACATTATGGATGTAAATTTTGATCCACTCATATGTCTTTGATATAAAAACTTCGAATTAACACTGAGGATATTGTTCTTATTTTAATTTTATTAAAAGTATCTAGAATTAATTAATTAATGTCCTTTAAAATTTACACTTTGCGACATTCCATTCCATAAAAATGATACAAAGGGTTCATCTTAACTATATATCATTAAGTCATCATTAAATATCACAACTTTTTTGATCAATTATCCACAGACCCAATGCAAAAGTGCAAGTGTGAAAATCTTAACAAAAACTGTGCTATTTATGTTGTTTGAAAAGGAAACCTTACCCCTCCATACCTAAACACCTGGCATAATCCATGTATATATATATATAAAGACCCGATATTGTGGGCGCCTGGAGATGCTCAGCCGAACATCATATCAATTTCACATGATATTCGGCTGAGCATCTCCAGGCGCCCATAACAGACGTCCACAATATCAAGTTTATATATATTTTTTTTATATTTTGGTATGATAGATACGAATGCTATTCAACTTTGTGAACATCTGTTGATATATAGTTATTTATTGTGTAGATCAGTAGATATCGTGTCCATCGTATCAAAATCATACACATAAATTTATTACTCTCCCTAACTATATCTCTATTAACAATTTGATCGGTGATATCACGACAGTATGTCGCATACGTCACTGTCTATATATATGTATAGAGATATATAGTGGCGGTATCTAACATGAGTTCTCACAAAATTTTGGTGAGATTTTCAACATTTAAGCCACCCACGGCAGCACATATGTCCTTTTATTACACTTTGATTTCCCACACAAACAATGTTGATAAAACAAAATGCAAGATTTGATTCTTGCGCCTGAAAATCAATGGCACATTATTCCTTGTGTATTTCCTGTATACTGTGTCATCATTCTAGGAGAGCTTTTCGGGTCCAATTCAGCTGCCCCGGTTGCGCCCGGTTCGAAATTATTTACGAGTCAGAACCGAGCATGGATCTCTGATAATGGGAGTTTCGCCTTCGGTTATACACCAGTGGATTCAATATACGATGGATTTCAATTGGGAGTATGGTTTCAGCAGCTTCGTGGAGATCCGACTCTCGTTTGGTCAGCAAATGCGTAAGTCACATTTTGTTTTCCTTTTTCTCTTATATTGTTACACAAACTAGCTATATATCCAGTTATATACACATCTCACATGAATTTCAAACAGAATATATGTTGGTACGACTATACTCAAACGCGACCAGCTAGTTTCACATGCAGCCCCTCTAGTCTAGTGCATTTCTAAAGTTGTGGCGTTTTTTCTCAATCTTTTTTGTAATAGAAATTCCCCAGTCAGCAAAGATGCAGTCTTGGAGTTCGACTGGGGTGGCAATCTCGTGCTTAAAGACAGAGAAACTACGGTCTGGGCAACGAATACTTCCAATTCCGATGTTGAAACAGCAGTCATGTCTGAAAATGGCAACTTCATTCTATACGGAACAAGTCGACGTATTGTCTGGCAAAGCTTTTCACATCCCTCTGATACACTTTTACCAGGACAACCTTTGACAGTTTCACTAGAGCTAAAATCTTCTAGATCACCGGCACACGGTGGATTCTACACGATGAAAATGTTACAGCAGCCTAATTCTTTAAATTTGGCACTGACCTATAATGCACCTGAGGGGTATGGGACCTCTGTGGAGTCTTATGCAAATTATTCCTATTGGCCAGGACCTAATGTATCAAATGTAACAGGCGAAGTCACAGCTGTTTTAGATGAAGGAGGCAGTTTTGGGATAATCTACGGATCTTCGTCGGAAGGAGTAGTCTATGTGTACAAGAATGAGAATGACAATGGAACATTATCCTTGTCTAGAAATCAATCAAGTACTCCTTTAGTTCTTAGGAGATTTATTCTAGAAGCTAACGGTAATCTACGGATATATCGATGGGACAATGATGTCAATGGATCAAGCCAATGGGTTTCCGAATGGGCAGCTGTGACGACCCCTTGTGGGATTGCTGGTATATGCGGCAATGGGATCTGCAATCTAGGAATAAGCAAGTCCAATACTTCTTGCAAATTCTTACCAGGGACTTCCAAAGTGCATGACAAGGATAACTGCGCAGGAAACGCATCGTTGAAAGGGAAATGTAGTCTTCATGATAGGAATTTAGCATCCCAGTTCAAGATTGAAACGATTCAACAAACCAACTACTTCTACTCGGCTTCATCCGTCATAGCGAATTATAGCGATATAGAGTCGGAAGCCACGTGTGGTGATGTCTGCTTATCGACCTGTGAATGCGTTGCCTCAGTTTATGGGCTGAATGAAGAAAAACCATATTGTTGGCTTTTAAGAAGCTTGGAGTTTGGAGGATACCAGGATCCTGGCTCAACTCTTTTTGTGAAAGTTGAATCCAATGGCTCTTCGACTACCGATGTTGGCACCGACTTACCACGTGGATTGAGAAGTAAGAAGAAAAAATTCATGGTGCTTCCTATTGTTCTGAGCATGACGGTTTTGATAGGCCTGCTCTATTGTTTATTGTACGCGATTGTTCGTTGAAAGAGAACATTAAAGGAAGCCCTTGAGAAATCGTTGATTTTATCAGGAGCTCCAGTTAGTTTTAGTTACCGGGACTTACAGAGCAGGACTGCGAATTTTTCTGAATTGCTGGGAACAGGTAATGATCAAAATCCCTTCAAACCAGAGAATTTTACAATTCAGTGATTCAGAACTTTCATTTAATCAACTGTTGACATTATTTGGCAGGTGGATTTGGCAGTGTGTACAAAGGAAGCCTCAGTGATGGAACACTAGTTGCTGTAAAGAAGCTAGACAGAATCTTACCACATGGGGAGAACGAGTTCATCACTGAGGTCAATACAATTGGCTCCATGCATCATATGAACTTGGTCCGGTTACGTGGATATTGCTCAGACGGGAAACAAAGGTGTGTGTAGTAACTCTGTATATTTGCATGATTGTGTGACATATTTCTCAATTTTGTTACCCTCAGGCTTCTAGTTTATGAGTTCATGGAAAATGGGTCATTGGACAAGTGGATATTCCATTCACATAAGTTTCGAGAGACGAGGGACAGACTGCTGGATTGGCCAACTCGTTACCAAGTAGCTGTTGGCACAGCAAAAGGGATTGCATATTTTCACGAGCAATGTCGTGACAGAATAATACACTGCGACATAAAGCCAGAAAACATCCTGTTAGACGAGGATTTTTGTCCTAAAGTATCTGATTTCGGACTGGCAAAATTGATGGGCAGAGAACATTCACATGTGGTCACAATGATAAGAGGGACAAGAGGCTACTTAGCCCCAGAATGGGTCAGTAATCGTCCGATCACTGTAAAGGCCGACGTTTACAGTTATGGGATGCTTCTTTTAGAGATAATTGGCGGCAGAAGGAATCTAGATATTTCTTTTGATGTAGAAGACTTCTTTTATCCTGGATGGGCTTTCAAGGTATGTACTTGTGCAGTGTGCTTAAACATGTGTGTGTTATCCTTTAGTTTCTGTATGCATAGCAATCAGGAAACAGCTCAATGGCACATTTTGGTTACAAATTACTGATCTTATGGATGTCAAATGTCTATGTAGGCGATAGCGAATGGAACACCGTTAGCAGTTGCAGACAGAAGGCTTGAAGGATCAGTGACAGAAGAAGAGCTTACCAGGGCTTTAAAAGTTGCTTTCTAGTGCATCCAGGATGAGATAACCATGAGGCCAACTATGGGGGAGGTGGTCACAATTTTAGAAGGATCCCTTCACATTAACATGCCACCAATGCCACATGCGGTTTCGGAGCTGATCGAGGAAGATTTAGATCATGTATACAGAGCCATGAAAAGAGACCTCAATCAAGCGAGTTCCTTCACGACCAGCCCCACCACCAGCGCCGCCACTCATCCATCATCTCGGGCGACATGTAGTTATTCCACTTTCTCACCAAGATAGCCGTCAGATGCTACATTTATTAAGTTATGATGAGAGTTGTAGTATACTCAGGATCAACACAAGATTCATAGAGATGTTGAAATCATATCATCATAATAGATATGTTCTATATGTTTAACTATGTGCATAAAATATAGTCTCAAAAAAAAAACCATGTATATAATATGAAAATACAGTGGTGCACTCTTATAATATACATATTTGTTTTTATTTCCCAAAACCACACTAAAACTTAGAGGTGATCGCTTTCCAGTTTGGTCGGTTTTTCTATAAAATTGAAACCAAATTATTATGTGCAGTGAGCTTGGTTTTTCAAATAAAAGTAGATGCAAGGTTTCAAATAAAATTAGTAGATCAGATCATGACGGACTTAATAGCATGATCTAGGCAGATCAGATTGAGCTAAACTGCATAAAAACAACTCAATTTAAAATAAAGTGTATCAGAACAGAACATATCTCTCCTAGTCAATAATTTACTAGAGCAATTCAGATCAGTTTAAGAGCAGCTTAGAAGATCATATCAGCTTAGCGTTTCGGTTCAGGATAAGAACAGTTCAGAACAGAAAAGTTAAAGTAAATCGGATTGGAACTTCATATCTTAATCAGATCATAATTGAAATCGATGCATTTTGGACAGATCATTTATAGTCGTTGAACAACTTAGACAAACAACCAGAATAATGATTAAGCAAAACGAAGGAACATCTAATACATTAGTACCGACAAAGTATAAGTCGTACATTCATGGTGGATAAGCTTGTAATTTAATAAATGATTTGATTAATATGTCATAAATTATTGTTAATTTGATTATCATAAGGTAAATTATTACTGAATCGATTGACGTATAATAAATAATACCCGTTTGATACAAGAAATAAGATTTGATTGATTTAATCAATCCAACCCAATAACTATACCAAACACAACGTAAATTCTAAAACATTTCCATGAAATAAATTAATTAAAAAAACAATTCGTTAACTTCTTCAACAAGAAATCTGCCCTTAAATATGAGACAATGTGACCAAGTCATCGTCAACTTTGCTGATAGATCACGCCTTTTGCATTCTTATAGACCAGTCAAGTCTGATAAACAAAATGAATGGAAAGAGCGGTGTAATTACCAAGACATTCTTATTGCTTAAATTTGTAAGATTCAGGAGTGAAAGTCGGTCCACTGCATCTATAAAAATTGAATCACAATCAATGCCGAAATGACAATTAATTTATCACTTGCGCAACACTTTTGTCCTGAATGCAGGTATAAACAGCATACGCATGAGCTAAATTAAGGCTGCCACAAATGAAATGGATCTCAAAGATTTCAAGCAAAACCACAATGAACTCATTCGAATATTCGATAAACAAGAGAAACGACTTCGATACCATGTAACGAAAGCGTACATATCAACAATATCTTACCTCGTGATCCAAATCTTGATCCTCATGTCAGTCTCCCAAAACTCCTCCACCATCGGATGCAGAAGATGGCCGCTTCCCTCCACACTCTCCCTACTCGTCGCCGCGATCTACTTTGTCGTGTTCGTCGAAACCGTGAAAAGATGCTACTGGATTCAGTACTTCTCCGACGTGAATATGATCGAGCAAAACCAGTTGTTTGCGAAGATGTCCGAAGAGAGGAATCATGATCCGTCGAAAATCGATGTGGAAACGGGGGATGGGTACTGCAGCGGTTACAAGATTACGAAACCTGATGCATTTCATCTGCTTATGCGGAAGATTTGGATTGGATTCATTATGGTGCTTCTGATCGTCTTCACGTCTGTGATTCTGCTTTCATGTAGACTGGTTTTGTGTGATGCTAGCATGGATCAGGTCTTGTGAATAAAATCGAATCTCAAAAATAAATGAAATAGGGTCATGTTTGGAAAAAGGTTCCGTGAGTTAATATAGTTTGGATATGGTACTCTTTGCGATCGAATTTATTAAGAAATTCCCATGCAACGAGCCAATATCCAAAAATCCAATCAGGGTACCTGACTCGTAACTGTCGAAGGACTAAGATGCACTATGAAACTAATGGTACCATCGCAATATACAAATTCTCCGAATACATTTTGTCTAATTAAGTAATCATTTACTACGAATTAATATATCAAAGTTGAATTTGTATACAACCAGAAACTGTTAAATAGTCCTCACCCATACATATAAATATACTAGTAAGATGTATGTGCATCGCATGTGAGGATCATATAAATATAGTTTAATGAATAGAGATATATAATTAAAAAGATTTATATAGAAAATATATAATATTATAATTGAATAAAATAAAGCTTCATCTAAGACAAATTATTCATACTTTTTGTTATGAATCAAAACTAAAAGAAGAAAAATAAAAAAAAAATTGGCAAACGGTCGACCGTTACTTTCAAAAACAATTCTATAAATATCTCCACCCCTTTCAATTCTTTCTACACCAACTCACTCTCAATCTCTTATCTCTCAATAAAATATTCTCCTCTTAATTTATTATTCTCTTAATCTTAAACTCTTTTTAATCTATTATTCTCTTAAGATATCTTAATATATTATTCTCTTAAACTCTCCTAAATTCCTAATCTCTTATTCTTTTATTCTCTCAACTGTATACTACATTATAAATGATGGAACCAAGTTATCGTGGTGGTCATAAAGGAAAGTCTATTGTTCCCCAAAATGAATGTTGATTCTCCATTTAACATAGACGATCTTGAATTTCTTTTCTCCGATGATGAGCATACTCAAGAAGACGTAGAAACCCAATGTATTTGCAAACAATATGTAAATATTGTAAACAATATGTAAACCATTTGTGCCGACGGTATCGATGGATGGGCGGACCAAATCCAATGTTTTAGGGAAGAGACTACTTGATATGTTGCTATTGAACAACTTTCTTTTAGCTTTGATGAATTTTTTGAAAGTTTGCTTTCCTCTAATGTCAATCCTGTAATTAGAAGCAGATCTCAAAATACACTTAAACGTGCACTTAAGAATTAGTTGGTGCACAGAAAAAAAAGAATTGATTAAAAAAAATTGCTAGATATCTTTGTATTCTGATATCTGGAGTGATTATTGGCAATCTTGTTCATATGGAGCACTACCTGTCACTGGATTGATAGTTCTTGGAACATCCAAAATCGTTTGCTTGCATATCGATGTTTCAATGAACTACACACTGCACAAAATATTTCTCATCTTATATTTATTATTTTTGAGGAACATGGTTCGACAACTAAAATCTTTTCAATTTCTTTTTATAATGCAACTGCAAATATTTGTAGCATTGATGAATTAAATAAGACTGTGTCAAGCATCAATAAGAGGAAATTTTTTTTCATATTCGATTACATGCCATATTTTAACTTATGTGTTTAAGATGGTCTTAAAAGTTTAGATCTCTATGTTATACCAATCATTATTTGTGGAAACATCCTCAGGTAATTAATTACACAAATTGTAAGTAAATGGGAGAGGCCGAAACGGATTGCACACGATGTTCCAATATTTTGAACTCTACGTACAAGTTGTTGTTTTCCATTTTTAAATATAAAGATTTTATGTGCACATTTTTTGATCAATCGTCTAATATTTATTTGAATTCGAATATATGGATTTATATGTGAAATTTTAAAATTTTAACAATGCAACTGACCAACTCTCTAGTGTTTATTATCCTACCTGTCATTTAGTTTTAAAAAATCTTTGTAACGGTGCCTGCATTATTTGTGAACATTTAAATAATGACCCACATTAGTTGAATGCAATTTTAGCATGAAAACAAAATGGGATAAATATTTTTTAAAATTCATAATATTTATTTTTACTATTGTTTTAGATCCTAGCTAAAATTAGATGGTTTAGGAGAATTGCTTACCTTATATTATGATTCTTTAAACCAAATTAATGATACATATCATTCTTTTTCTATGATTTTGTTTATGTTAGACATAACTTAACCAATATTTATAATGAATATAGTGCAGAATATGGTGAACAAATATGTATACAAGCACAATAATCCACCACCACTATTAGCAATACCTCTAGACTATCTAAGACACAACTTTTATTATATGAGAGGATGAAATGATCACGATAATCTTTAAGTTCCAATCAGGAAATTGAGAATTATATAAGAAATTGAGAATTATTTTTCCTCTATATTTAATTTTAGTGATGCAGATGAGAGATGTTGGACATACTGCGATGATGGGGCAAAACACACAAGTATATACCATTTTTTCTATAATGACAAAAGTGATTTTCACATGTCTTATTTTCACGGTTGCATCGGAGCAAGCCTTTTAGCATGAGGGGCGATACAATGGACAAGATGAGGGCCGAAAAATTTGGAAGCCTAGTGCCTACTTAACGATTGGTCGAGATCTGCAACATGAATACAAGATTCCCAAAATGATGAAGACGAGCAAGAAGATATCGATGACTGCTGAGTCATCCCCTTCAAGGTGTTAAAATAGGACCGCAGGAGATTCATATTGATCAATTGATCTCCGCGTCCTGCCAGTTGCTTTAACCCAAGGGGTGGTTGGAGGTGGTGTTTTATACTGCATTTTTGATATATATACATTAGGGATTTATGGAAATACATCTATAGATGTTCCTTTCCTTGGCAGTCGAGCTCCTTCGGATCCTTTTAGAAGGGCAGAATCGAAGTATAGTGTTGAATAAGTAGGTGTAACTGTTGAGTTCTACGGCGGCGAACTCCGGGCAATCGAGCTAGCAGCAGATGCAACATTATAGACAGTAGATCCAGTGGAGCGCAGAACAAAGAAGGATCCACTTCGAACTCCAAGTGTGTTGAAGCAAACACTTGTGGAATAACACCATAAGTGATTAGATGAATGCACATAAGTTCGAAGTTCCTTTTTTTTTTAATACAATTCGAACGTGTTTGTATTCTTAATCAATTATATTTATTTTTTGTAATTGTTTTGTATTTCAAATTAAAACTTGAACTTGAATAAAAAATGAGGATGGTATTTTTTCAAACTTTGTAAAATTTGAAATTTAAATTTCAAATTTGAAACTCGCACTTGCATATATATAAAGAAGAATTTGTTATTTTTAAAGTATGAATTATTTCGAATATAATAATTTTTTATATTTCAAGTTGCTTTTAATTTTAAATTCAGTCCAAATCCAAATTGACATTTATTATGTGTCCAAAATCCGACCCATAATCATTCTACAAGATTACAAGTTATGAACCCGTGTTCGGGATTCACCAAACCCGATGGGTCAAGCCTGATGGGGTAAGGACCCGACCCGTGCCTCATTTAGAAACAAACGAAGATTTTAATTTTCTAAAAAAAATTAAAGTTTTTTAATGAAAAGAGACTATTTCAATGTCAAATAAAGCAGAACTAATCCAGTCGAGACAAACTAAGAATCTGGGTTCTTTCCCAGATATTACGAAATCATAAATCAAGAATCAATCATCCGGGGTGCAGTTGAACAAACTTTAGGTTGAATTTCATTCTGGCAATCAGGAATATAATGGAGAAGATGAAATTCGCAGAGGAACTCGTGAGAGAATTTCTCGTGTTTAGGGGGTTTACGAGTACTTTAGAGTGTTTGGAGAGGGAGTTATCCACTGATATTGGCAAGGGGTTTCAAGTGGATAAGATTCTCGAGCTAATTTTCTCGGTTTACATCCCCAAATTTGAGGTTGGGAAGTTGGTTGATTTGCTTGGTTTTTTCAAGAAGTGCTTTTCATATTCAGATTCGTCGTTGGTTGCTACGATTTCGAAATTGGATGAGTCGATTCTGCGTTATTACATTGTTAATGCATTGAAATGTGCGAGAAAAGACAAAGTTTTGGAATTTTTCGGGGTCCTTGGAGATGATTTGCTGCACAGAGACGAAAGCTGGAACTCGTGGTTCGGTCAGTACCCTGTTTCGTTATCAATATAGCTTCATTTAATGTGTCCAGTACTCTGATTTTTTTTGAAGTTTCTTTGTATGTTTTGATTTCTTGCAGTGATTCCATACCTTCAGAAGCCGCACTTGGATCCGCAATTTCGTGTGTACTTCTCTGAGGAGTGGTTCCGCGCATTACATCTTTCTGTCAGGAATTTCTTGAGTGAAATTTTCAATGGTTCTCATATCCTTCTATGAAGTAAAGTTCGTTTATTGTTGGTCGGAATGACCAGTAAAAACTGTTATTTATTTTTCGACATTTCTTTGAGCTGGATGTATGACCCCAAAGTAGGCACGGGATAGGTGCTAAGGATAAATTGTTTCTTGAAGTTTATACCTAATTTAATGCAACCAAAATTATGTTAAACAAGCTTTCTTCATTTAGTTTATGCGGGGTTCAGATTGTGATGATGTTTAGTGAAAGTAGAGTAGTTATGACGTTTTTACTCGTATATTATGTATTTTGTTTGTTGTAGTGGCGGGTCATTCTCTTTTCTTCATTTAATGTGGCAATAATTATCTTCTATCCAGCCTCTTGATGTGCTATGAAACTGTGAAAAAGTTATGGTTTATGCAGTTGAACATTTCCTTATTGTATTGTTAACCACTTACCTAGCAATGGGACACTTAATTTCTCTGAGTGGCATTTCATAGCTGTAAAGGATGATTTTGTTTTTCCTTATCTTATCCACGAATCCCAGCCCTATTGAAGCTAAGTTCTGAAAGGGATACCGTGAACCGTCTCAAGAAAGAAATTAAGCAACTTAACCTTAAAGTATCCCATGTTCAAAATCTTCTAAGGGAAAAAGATGCGCTTTTGTCTCAGTCAAGGAGGTATCTTCTGTATTTTGAGTTTGTGCCAATTTTTGCCTTCTCTCGGGCAAGGGGAGTTTGCTGGACAATGTAGTGGTCACTAACTTTTATTTTTTCATTATGTTAGTGGTCCTGAAGAAGCTAGTATTTCTCATGAAGGTAAAGTGCACTCAACTTCTCTCATTGGAGAAAGAGAACCATATTTGCCTGAGGACAATCTTCAAGTTTTGGAATCTCTGGATAAAGGGGGTAAGTTGAATAACCATGCTGATGAGAGTAGTGATACTAGCAAAACAGTCCTTGATGTGTTGTTGGTAAGCTGCCGTAAATATTCTGGTAATGTAAATCTACATTTGACAATTGTTCAATCTCAAACATCTTGACAAGCCATCTTGATTCCTTTTCTTTCTATAACTTTTTGATCGACAACACTGCCTCCCCCAATAAGAATTCTTCTCCTTTTGAAATATTAGATCCCCCAATGTTCAAGTATTTAATTGGATTTTATTAATAGTGAATTGAATGTTTGTGATGTATACAAAGAAAAGCCCTTAAAGGTGTTATTCTTCGAGTGTTGCATGCACTATAAAGCTTATGACAATTCCGGAGACCTCCTCCGCTCTTGTAGCTTCACCAGGTATTTGGCCTTGGCCGTATACCTTGATGGAATACGGTGTTCGTTGGGTTTGGCCAAAAATACGGAATTGTGTGACTGCCCACATGTTTCGGATCCTTGTTATAAAAGGTCATGTGTGAAGACAGAAAATAATGCGGGCTAGTTTTTCTAGCAAGTGCAACAAAGGGAGATTTTTTATTCTTTATCGAAGGAGCCCCATTTAAGGGATTGCGAATTGGGGTGCTCATATTATTTTAAATCAAGATCCAGGAACATCTCGAGTGTCATGTCTGAAAAGATTAAATCAGTTGTGGTATCACACAATGTATGTTATATACACTTAGGAAAAAATTATGAGCTTGTCTAGTAAAGCATTCGGAATTAACTTTATCTGCTGTTTTTTTTATTCAACTTTATGTGGTGTTGAATCATCATACATGTGTGACTCTGAACAAGATGCCTTAACTGATGTTTCAGCTTTTACTCTCCATCCTTATGTTTTGTCAAATAATACCTGCCAGGAAGTGGGAATCTGCAGAGTGAAGAAGAGTTTCCAGAGGTAAAAACGGTATTTCAGGTAAAATCTTTTTAAATAAATTGTACTTGGTTGTTTTTTTTTTTTGCTCCATCAGAAACTCAAAATCTGTGCACATTTCCTATCTTGAAACCTGCTGATTTCCTCTCGTGTTAAAATTAACATGCTTTAGCCTCTTATTTTGTAGGATACATTCTTGGGGCACACAAGTCCAATCACCCGTTGTCGCTTTTCTGCCTCCGGTGATAATATTGCTAGTGCTTCTATTGATGGCACAGTCAGGTAACTTCCGTAATAATATTTTCTTGCATGCTTGCTCTATCTGTCTATGCAGTGTGCAATCAATAGTTGCTTCTCTGAACTGTTGAATGTTGTTCAGTGTCAATTGATACTAAAGCCATATATAAATATGCTTTGTCTGGCAGATTGTTTGTTCTTTATTTGTACTTGCTTGTTTGCTATATTTAGTAAATTTTGTTCATTTTTTTAAATTTAAACTTCATTTTATCTCTAAACAAGAATCAGAGTTAATTTGACTTTGTTTTTGAGTTTGACCTTCAACATATAAGCAAAACTTTGCAAAACAAAAATAACGGCAATAGTAATACCAAAGGGGTTGTACATAGAGCCAGGGGTTGGAAAGAGAGCAGAGTTGGTTATACTAGTTTTTAAATTCTCGGTTTACCTTTCGACAAACTGTCTATATTTGGCCTTAATGCGGCTTTCTAAAGAATGTTCTTTGGTGAAGGATATGGACATATGATTCATCAGCACCAACAAGTAGAAATGCTACAATTTATTGTGGAGCTGAAATAATGTCCCTTGAGTGGGACTGCAAATCTGATCGCTTGGTATGCCACTGGGCTTCATACTCAGAGAGCATTTATCAGGATTTGTATTTTCTCGGTTTTGAATTATTGTGGTACCAAAGACTGGTCTTTTGATGCCCTATTATTGTCTATTTGACTAAAGCTACTGATAGGCACTTCTAATGGAGGCATTAAGGTGTGGAATGTAGATGCTAAGCGGGTTGTTTGCGATCTCAACTTAACTGAAGCGTACCCCAGGTTCAGTCAGCTCATACATTTGCCTATTATCATTTTCCCTTTCCGATTGTCCAGAACCTTGTTTCATTAATACAATATTCATGAAACTATAGCTATAATTTTCATTTCGTCTCATTGCTCTCACGTTTTCTGTTGACAGCATTCTGGATCTGAAATGCAGCCCTGTGGAGCCTATTTTTGTTTCCGCAGCAGCTTCCACGAGGTTCTTGACACTTATGATTCTGTATACCTTTTTCACTGTCAAGCATTGGTGGTTTTTGTGTATGCCATTGGAGCTTCAGCGAGATTATTACGTTTTAGCTTACTGCTGTTTTTCCCAAAAACAAACACCTATAGCATTTGATTTTGTCAAGAACGAGTATGACCCTGAATATTTCATGCTTGGTAATGAAGTATCACTGTTGAATGCAGACAGAAATTTCCAAACTAAAAAGATGTGAACCAATTATTTCACATGCATTTATTATAATCCTGCCAAGTGACAAAATACTTGAGCTGTTTGTGCTTGAACTAATTAACTGTAAGACAAGTAAATGACGACTTCCTCCACAACTATCTTGTTCTGAAGGAAATAGAGCTCGACTGTTTTGTAGCGACATTGTCACGAGCAGTTTGTTATTCCTACTCAGCAATGATTTCTTTCAAAATTGCAATTAGTTTATTATTTCTTAACATGTATGGTATGTTATAAAGTAGAAGTGGCGAGCAGAACATTTTTACTTTTCTAAATTTGTTTACAACTTTGTGTTCTATCTAAAAAGTATTTGCATGATCTTGTGATCTACTTTTCCACTTCTAATAGTGATGGGAGAAAATCTGCAGACTGTTTATAACATGTATAATTGTCATTCTACCTGAATATCATACATTTGCTCGTGTGATATTTGTAGGCAAGGTACAGGCTATATCAATCGCATGGGTTTTGCTTCATTAACTGTGTGGAACATGAGGACATGGAAATCTATGGTATTTAAATATCTGCCTTCTAGATTTATTTTGGTCATTTGAAATTCATTTTACACCAATCTTTTCTCTACTAAATAAGAATCACCTTACTTTTTTTCATCTTCGTCAAGGCAGTCCTTCCTCTCGGTGAAGATCCCCCAGCTATTACTTCTTTGTGTTTCAATCACAACGGGAAGCTTTTAGCAGCGGCTGCAACTGATGGATTGATTCATATGTTTGGTATCCTTTTTCCACATATTGTCTTAAATAACTAGTGTCAGTCTAATAGATTCAATTTGTGAGTTATGAGTAGCAAATACATACACTTTAACTGGAGGAAGACATGTCTGCTGGCCAGCAAGTTACTGGATGGCCTGCTCATGATTGTGCAATCAACTCTATTCTTTTTGGGCCTGATGAGACTAGTATTTTCAGCTTTGGCACTGATGGAAATGCAAGTATTTTATACTTTCTTGGTCTATGCAATCGCATGCATGACACATTGAATAGTTGGCTCTCCAAAATTGTCTCTCTTAAATCTACTTGAATCATCATGTATTTTTTCTTCATTGTCTATGTAAATGTTTCTGTTCTTATGAGTTTCTGGAATCTAACTTGAATACTTTAACACCAGATATTTGAATGGAGCTTGCACAATCAAGGAAAAATCACGTGGTCTAGAAATTGCAGCAGGTGTGAGGTTACTGAATTTCATATTCATGTTATGTCCCTGATTTGCAGTTTCCTTGTCACTCAAATACATGCACGGATCTCTATGTGGGCTGCAGAAATTTGTGCCTTGAGTGGCTAGTAGGTTTAGGTGCATGAACCACGTTCATCTGTGTTCTTTCTTTCTTTGTTATTTTGTTTTTTGTTCTTTGTTTTTTTTTTGTTTTTTGTTTTTGGTTTTTTGTTTTTTTTTTTGTGTGTGAGCAATGACAATGATCTTGCCCTATCGCATTCCTGCTGATTTTTGACTGAATCAGTCAAACTCTGACACCTGCATAACATTTTATTCCCAGAGAATTCGGTCCTCCAGGACGTCCTTGATGAATTTGTTTTGTTTCAAAATTATCCTAAGGACCACTTGATCCTTGTACTTCTTCTCGTTGAAGATAATATAGCATGGGTTCATTGTGCTATTAGATAATATTACAGTTATGTCCATTTTTATTTTTTATTTTTGTGGAATATGATCCAAGTTTACGGATAAAGTGTTAAGATTAGTCACTTGTCTGATTTAGGTTTTGCAACCCTGGGAACTCTTCTCTGTATAGACACGAAATGGCTTTGGATGCTAATGGGAGAAAGCTTCTGGTGACATCTGGTTCAGCAAGAGCACCAATATACCAGGTAAGTGATGAGGCACTCCCATCCTCATATATTCTTGGACCTTTCTTTTTTCAGCCTGCGATTTGCCATGACTTCATAATTTGGAGGCTTATATGAAGTGTTATGGATACAGGATAGAATGCTAAATTAGCATTTTCTTCCCTTCTTTGACAGGTCCGAGGTAATATGAGTGGTATGAGAACACTTTCTCACCATGAATCAATCACAACAGTAGATTGGCATCCAACCTTGCCAATCTACTTGACCGGATCGGCTGATCACTCAGTGAGGGTTACATCTATATCATGAGCATCTAATGTAGTGTCGTTTTTGTGATGCTTTTTACCCGGTTCTAGCGATGGAACCATCCTCAAGCCTTTTGCTTCATATGGGTTTGTATTTTTTTAATTTTATGAGATATGGTTTCATTTGTTTTGGGTGGGGAGTGGGCGAGGGGGTGATGGTTGCTGCACCAAGGAGTTGTACTCTAAAAAGGAAAACTTTATACTTTTTGAAGGATTATATAAAATTTATTTCTTTTCTAGAGAGGTGACGATTGGATCCGTGCTTGTGTTAACGAAATGATTCTTATGATATTTAGGATTCCATTTTTCAATTGAGAATTTTTGAAAGTACAATTTGTATTTTCCTCTCTAGGAGGTGGGATCTTTTGTCTGTTGGTTGTCGAATTCTGTGGGATTGATGGACGATTTTCCTATTGTCCGAGTCGTCCTCTCAGTTAACGCTTGTTCAATATTATCAAGAAAGAAAGATTAATGTTTTCTTGATAAATTGAATTTGGTAAATTACAACGGAAAAAAATATAACGAATGCTAATAAGTAATTTTAAAAAAAGGTTTTTACTTATTTTGTACAATTTGAAAACGTGGCCTTCCAAATGAGCTTTTCCCATCATTTCTCTCTGAATATTGCTGTTTCCCTACGCCAAGGAAACGAAGACGAGGATAATACAACAGTTGTTTTGACAATTCACACGACAAATCCAGTAGCATGATATCATTTTTCTTACCATTGTTACTATTCATTTCTAATAAAATAATAATAATAATAATAATAATAATAATAATAATAATTTATTTCACATTATTTCTTTTTATTAGTATAATTTATATTATTACTCATAGTTAATAATCATATTATAATCGAATTATTTACCATGGGCATCAATAACAGGACTTAAGTTTTATATATTCTGTTAACAAATAGAAACTATAATATAAGATTTTATGAACCCCAGCCTCCCTTGCTTCAACTTTTCAAGGTTGGGAAATTTGTTCACTGATACTTTGTCAATTTCTTTATTCTTTGCTTTATTTAAAAACTTCTGTTACACTTGCATTATTGGTGATCAAAATGCCATGTCAGCCTGTTAACAAGTTGCAAACACGACACCGCATTGCCCAAAGACGTTTTTTCTCCTAAAACCTCCAACTGTTTTGAACGAACAAGAGTAGCCTCCATATTTCGATACAAACAAGAAAGCCTTCGCATACTCCAAATTTATCGGCGATTTCTCCAAACACTCGCTCAATTTATACCCCTTCTCACCTCCAAATCTCTCTCACATTGCTCTAACTCCATCTCTGTATCTCAGAATTTTTTGGCTGCAGCATGGCGCAAGTGGTGGCGACGCGGTTGATTCATGGTGCATATGCCCCCAGTCCTAGCTCTGGATCCGTCCAAAGCCGATCTGAGAAGCTCAAGTCGTATTATGGCTTCGATTTGAAGGTTTTGGCTCCATCTCAGAAGAGCAGCCGCCGTGGAGCTATTCACGTCAGTGTGCCGGTATCTGCTATCAGATCTTCCCCTGCTGAACCAGAAGTCATTCCGGTTACTCCTGAAGATGTTGTCAAGGTTTTATTTATTTAATTTGACTTCTTTTGATTATCATTATTTTTTTTCAAATGTGTTTGGCTGGTGAATGCGTGTTTGTAGGTTGTTTGCTTCAATTTTGTTGGATACTACTGAGCTTTCACGCATTTTCTTTCTCCACTTTTAAGCATGCATGAGACATGGATTGCAATTTTGCGAAAATATATTATTTCAACATTGCACATTTAACAATCGGCGCATTAACGCTACTTCCTTGGAAGCTGAAATTACCTTTAAACAGTTTATTGGCATGTGACATTATTTCTGAATTGTAATTACTTTGAAACCTTTGTCCTGATGATAATTCCATGTGAAAAAACGAATTCATTTGGGGTTATATTTAAAATAGGAAAAAGGTTTTATTAAGTTTGAAGGAAGATTTTCCACCCTCTTCTATATGATGCACAAGCACAACCATGATGAGGCTATGCGTGACTTCAAAAGATAACACTTGAGATACATCGTTTTAATTTATTTTTCTTGTTACGTATCTATTGACCAGGTAGCAGAGAGAAATCAGTATGTGCAGGAGATTCAGCAACTTGAGAACACATCAGTTGGTATGTGGTCTAAACCTACAGTCAGGCGCAAGACAAAGATTGTTTGCACTATTGGTCCCTCTACCAATACGAGGGATATGATATGGAAGCTAGCCGAGGCTGGAATGAATGTTGCTCGTCTTAATATGTCTCATGGTGACCATGCATCTCACCAAAAGGTCATTGACTTGGTTAAGGAATATAATGCCCAGGCAAAAGACAATGTTATCGCCATCATGCTTGACACCAAGGCAAGGCTTTCATCCTTAGGTTCATAGGCATTTTCTAATGTACTTGTAGTTGTTATCAAGTCAACCGAGCCTTTACCATACCTTCAATCGAATTAATCACCACTTGTTAAATTTCATTGTCGGAAACTTTCAAATAGAACAGGATGTTCTTGTCTAAATGGCATCACTCTGGCTAGTGGTGAATCTGCTATGCATTTGAAAGTTGTATTTGCTTTTAGACATAGAGTTAATACATTATTATAGAGCATGGCAATGCGCTAGGTTAGGTTCAGTGCTTTCTATTCCTCGTTTCAGCTTGATTACTATCTGTTTAATTGAGAGCTCTTTCTATTCTAAAGACGCTGGACGTGGCAATTAAAATGTGAGACATGTTCATATCTGAAGAAACTGCCTTTAATTTATGGTCAAAGATATTAAAGGTCTCCCCTCTTGGCATATCAGTTCCCCAGGAGCTCTAGTACAAAGTATAGCATGGTAGTAGTATGCCATCTCACGCAAAATTTTGCAATATTTTTTATGAGAATAACAACGATATCGCAATATTATAACATTAATTGTCATCTCAAGCTTTTGTGTGGATATTACAGGGTCCTGAGGTTAGGAGCGGCGATTTACCCCAGCCAATTGAACTAAACAGTGGTCAAGAATTTACCTTCACAATTCGTAGAGGAGTGGGCACAGCAGACTGTGTCAGTGTAAACTATGATGATTTTGTAAATGATGTAGAAGTGGGAGACATGCTTCTTGTTGATGGTATAATGCTATTGATCTTTTAACATTTATTTTTATAGCAATTTTTGGGAGAGGGGTTTTCTTGTCATCAGCTTTTGAATCCTAGGCACCTCCACAATGGAGAGAGAATCGTGCCACTTTACCATATGGGTGGTGGCCTTATGATTTTTTGTAAACTTATCAATGGAAATTGAAACATCTACTGCATAGTGGGAAGTGGTGTTAGGGGCACCACATTTACCTATTAATTCTGTTTTCTTGTGGTGATGGTGTGGTGCCGTTATTAGAATTCAACCGCGTTAGTGCTAAATATGGGTCTTAGGGGCACCACAGTTACCTATTAATTCTGTTTTCTTGTGGTGGTGGTAGGTGGTGCCGTTATTAGACTTCTGTAAACATGTATAAAATTTGTTGTGTCTGTTTCATGGCATTTTATATGTTGCTTATGTCTTCACAGAAAGGTTGATTATCTCTTCATCCTCTAGGTGGTATGATGTCGTTAACTGTAAAATCCAAAAGTGAAGACTCGGTGAAATGTGAAGTAGTTGACGGAGGAGAGCTCAAATCCCGAAGACATCTTAACGTTAGGGGGAAAAGTGCAACACTGCCATCCATTACTGGTCTGACTCTCAGCAATCAACTTTTTAGCATGACATCAGCATTCATTTTCGATAATCATGTTGCTGCTGGGGTGTAACATTTTGCTTTGACCATTGAAGCATTTTTGTTTTTTTTTCTTTTCTGGGTGACTGTTCAAATGACCTTATGGCCCTAACTTGCACAGAAAAGGACTGGGACGACATCAAATTTGGAGTCGACAATAAAGTTGATTTCTATGCAGTTTCCTTTGTTAAGGATGCAGCTGTGGTTCATGAATTGAAGAATTACCTGAAAGGTCAATTTCAAGTTGTGAACAGCTTACAAGTTCTATATATGCCGGTTGACATAATTTATGTACTTTTAACATAAAGCTTTGTAACTTTCACCTTGCAGATTGTGGTGCAGACATACATGTCATTGTAAAAATTGAAAGTGCAGATTCTATTCCAAACCTGCATTCGATCATAACTGCATCTGATGGGGTGAGAAATTGTATATATTAATCACATATTTGAATGAAAACTGTTGTTACATTTCAAAATGTCCAGAGGAAAAACAAACCTCATTGTGAAAAGGTTGATTGTTATTCGGGTGATTTACATATCTTAGTCTTGATTGATTTGAGATTCAGTTAATCCTTGTGGTTTGTAGAACAATTTGTAAATAATTGTAGGGGCTCACCTAGGTGTGGGTAGGATTTCTTGTCTTTTCAGTGTTCAGCTACATGGAACAACTGAAACAGCTGGTGCATGTTGAGCTGTACTTGGAGCGAAATCAACTATTTAGTTGTGTTCTCAAATCATCACTACCCAGAATGTTGAGTATTTACCTGGCCATCAAGTTGATACTCCTGTTTTCTTTCTCAGGCTATGGTTGCCAGAGGGGATCTTGGTGCAGAGTTGCCAATCGAAGAGGTTCCTCTATTGCAGGTAATAACGTCTTCACTCATACGATGGTTAGAAAAGCATTTGTCTTCATGGTCTCCTTTGCTAAGTGGAGGGGACATTGATGACAGCATTTTAGTTTACCCTTAACGTTATCAAACAAAAGTAACATATTTCAAGGTATATTTATCACGTGAAGGAAGAGATTATAAGGATATGTCGCAGCATGGGAAAAGCGGTCATAGTCGCTACAAATATGCTCGAGAGCATGATAGTTCACCCCACACCTACCCGAGCTGAGGTATCAGATATTGCCATTGCTGTTAGAGAAGGCGCTGATGCAGTAATGCTTTCTGGAGAAACTGCTCATGGGAAGTAAGTAGTTTTCTCTGATTTTTATATTAGATAATTAGCCTTTTCCCGTGTGCTCTTGTGTATTGTGTACCATAACCATTATACTTTTACTGAAATCTATTTCATTTCTGTTGAAGATTTCCTCTGAAGGCTGTGAAGGTCATGCACACAGTCTCTTTGAGGACTGAAGCTACCATAGTCGGTGCAGAAACTCCCCCAAACCTAGGCCGAGCCTTCAAGGTCAGGGCAACCTTTTGCTTTGAGAATTTATAGCGTCGTGCCATGTGAATTGTGATGCACCTAAACTCACACCTAGTGCCACAAAAAAATTCACTGTTTACTTGTGTTCCTGCAGAATCATATGAGCGAAATGTTTGCCTTCCATGCCACAATGATGTCAAACACAATTGGTACTTCGATTGTTGTCTTCACCAGAACCGGATTCATGGCAATTCTATTGAGCCATTATCGTCCTTCTGGCACAATATTTGCGTTTACAAATGAGTGAGTGCTTGCATTTCATTCAACGTCTCCTTTTTTAAAACATTTAAAAAAATGATATTATACTGTTGCTGCTTAAGCGTTGAATCAAGTACGTCCTTATAAAAAAAATCTGAATAAATATAAAACTAGCCTGGGACATCTATTAACTTAAAGAAAAATGAATGTCCTGAAAGCAACTGAATATATTACCCTAGCATTTGAGTTAATTAGTCTCTTGAGAAGTCAGTCATTGATGTATTTTTATCATTTATTTGTTTAACAGGAAGAGAATACAGCAAAGACTGGCTTTATACCAGGGTATTTGTCCCATCTACATGGAGTTCTCTTCTGATGCTGAGGAGACATTTGCAGATGCATTGGTTTTGTTAAAGGTAAATTTTCATTATGATTACATCCAAACATCATTTAGTCTTTGTTACCAGTCGAGCTATGGCGATTATGGTCCTAACATACTCCCACACCCAATAGTTCTCAATGTCTAATTTTTTTAACACTCTAGACCATACCGGTGTATATAAATATGCAAAAGGTTGTGGTATGAGAATCTTAGTCGACAGACAGTCATGCAATATATCATATAAAGAATAAAGCTACTGTATTCTTCTAAAATTTTATTTCTTGTTAAATCAACTTATAGGATCAAGGAATGGTGAAAGAAGGGGAGCCGGTAGCTCTTGTTCAAAGTGGCAGGCAACCCATTTGGAGGTTCCAATCGACTCATAATATTCAGGTCCGGAAAGTTTAGACAGGAAAGGATAGGGAGATACGTATGCCTGCATCATGTTGATTGGTAATAGATACTTGTTTTGATTCTCGGGGGCAACTGACGTTGCTGCAATAGTCTTAGCATGCTATATGTTATTCAGTTTCTTCTGCTGTTTTTCTACCCTCCATGCGACCTTTCTTTTCTCGTGATTTTACCCTTTTTTATGTATGAATTTTGTTGAGAATACATTGTAATGAATTTATTGAATTTGGAAAATTGTTTTAGTGGGGAAGGTTTCACTCCGTGCGTGAGTGCATAATATTTGTTTTTAATTTTAAAATATTTCATGTCTGACGTTGATATCGATTGTTACGCAAGTTTCGCAAAAAATGTGTTTGGACTATATTTTACGGGAGATTTGAGGCTTATATGTAGAAAAATAGACCTATTTTGATCGCTGTAGTAATTATTTAGAAAGGCATGACCGGAGTCTGCTATCCGTCCTGCCCTTTTGAATATGGAACGAGGATGCTTAGTGAACGAGATGTGTGATTTCAAAGTTGGATTGATGGCTTCTTCGAAACAAAGAAAGAAAAGTTACAGAAATAGGATTAATGGCAGTATTTTGTATTGAGAAATTGAGTCAATTATTTAATGTCTCCCCATGTTATGCCAACTTATCGAAAGTTGATACGACAAATTATAGTTTATCTTGTTGGTTCAATCTTCTCAAAGACAAGTAGTTTTTAGTTAAACTACCAGAAACTACTCTCTAATTTGTAATGCTCGAAAGTCATAACTCGATTCTGATGTAATAATAATAAACTGTATTTTATTTCTCGTTAAAATAATATTTCTAAGAAAATGATTGAACATTTGTGGTGCTACGGAATAAGAGAAATAAATGTGTTTATATTTCAATCATACTATAGATTTTGTTTTCTTGGTAGATTCCAGTATAATTTTGTGTAGTCATAACGAAAGGGAACAAGACTATGGGAGGCACCGTAGGAAACCAGCATCGATCATGTTACAAAAAGGAAAATGCTATTAATTTGCTCATGCCAACGTATCCATAGTTGATTTAATATATATGAGATTCATAATAGTTTTTAATGAACCCCACGTATGAGAATAATTATTCATCTTTGGATGTGGGTATGTTTGAATTTTTACATCAATTTTAAAATATAAGAATTTAGGCCGTTATTGTTTTTTTTTTCCAAAGGATTTCAACCCCTGAACGAGTGGATCGGGAAACGATCACCACCTTGGTCTATTATAGATGAAAAACCATTTGACTAGTCAAAATCGATCGAGAACCATTTAAACTTATCAAACAGACCAAACACCGGTTGATCCGAGCAAATTGGTTTCATTGATTTCGTCATTTGATTTATATAATTAAATGTTTAATATATATATATATATATATATATATATTATACACTAAGAGTCAAGTGTAAATGTCTACGTGGATATTTAACTAAAATTCGGCATCGTGGATATTTAACTAAAATTCGGCATCGTGGATATTTAACTAAAATTCGGCATCGTGGATATTTAACTAAAATTCGGCATCGTGGATATTTAACTAAAATTCGGCATCGTGGATATTTAACTAAAATTCGGCATCGTGGATATTTAACTAAAATTCGGCATCGTGGATATTTAACTAAAATTCGGCATCGTGGATATTTAACTAAAATTCGGCATCGTGGATATTTAACTAAAATTCGGCATCGTATTTTGGTTGGATGTAATATCCACAGGGTCCAAGATATCAAATATATATATATATATATATATATATTTGATATCTTGGACCCTGTGGATATTACATCCAACCAAAATACGATGCCGAATTTTAGTTAAATATCCACGATGCCGAATTTTAGTTAAATATCCACGATGCCGAATTTTAGTTAAATATCCACGATGCCGAATTTTAGTTAAATATCCACGATGCCGAATTTTAGTTAAATATCCACGATGCCGAATTTTAGTTAAATATCCACGATGCCGAATTTTAGTTAAATATCCACGATGCCGAATTTTAGTTAAATATCCACGATGCCGAATTTTAGTTAAATATCCACGATGCCGAATTTTAGTTAAATATCCACGTAGACATTTACACTTGACGCTTAGTGTATAATATATATATATATATATATATCAAGATCGTCGTAATACAGTGATGACCCGAGCTCGATATCCAAGTCTATCCCGTCCAAAACGGCGTCACCCAATGGCCTAGAGGTGGAGGTTTCTTCTCCCGCCGCCGAGGAAAGTTTGCCACAGATAGACGGAGAGATTCCTCGCATCTTCTCTGGAGGAGAGGGAGTAATTCCCGACGCCTCCGCCGATGGAGAGGAAAACCCCGATGCCCCGCTGCTGGCAGGCACGTATTCCTTCGCTGACGAAGTTGCAGGCGCCAGTGATAGACGGGTCGCAGTGGCCAGCGAGGTTGAGTCGGGGGGTTTGGCCGCCGCCGAATATGTAGAGAAATGCAATGTTGACGTAAGAGAATCTGCCGGTGGCGCAGGTTTCTGCCAAGGTTCCTTCATTGCCGTTTTGACCCCAGTAAACGGTGATCCCTCCGCGGTTGGCGGCGGCGGTGTGGAGGAGGAAGGGTAGGAGGAGGAGCTGTGCCATGAAAAGAAGCTTTGTTGCCATTGTAGCGAGTGCTGGCGCTGAAATGGTTAGTTATGCATTATAATGATAATCGAGGGATCTGCATGTATTTATATAGAATTGAGGTGATAATGAAAATAATATTTAATGATCTTATATTATTTTCTATTATATTTTAACAATTTTCGAATTACCGATCATTGACTTTGAATAGGTGGCGTGATGCTTAGGAAAATCTTAAAAGCTCGCACTATATGCCGCCCCACACTCAAAAACAAAAGGTCAACCACTTCCACTCACAAAAATATATTTTGGCATTATTCACCATTTAAATACCATACAATTTCTTTGGTTTAATACATTATCCCCTCCCAATTCGTTGCCAATAACCCATCTCGTCCATAAAATAAAAGAAACAATATATGGAGTGATGCATAGGATCAAATATTCATTACTTTGTATTATCCAATGTTTGTATATGAAATCTTCGTCACGAACCAAATAACAAATCTACTTCCTCATGAGATTAGTAGTCTTGTTTCTGTCCTCAGTTCGATATCAGTCATAATTAGTTAGGTTAAAATAATGGTAACTTGATATCATTGTCATAAGAATGGCCTTTGAATTAATTAGAAATTATTGATCATACTACTACTTAATACTCATAAGAATATTAATACACAAAATTGGATTCCTTCGAATTTCCCGGCACAATATATGGAGAAAAATGCACATGGATAATTTTTATCGAATCTAGAAACTCCGACGAAGAATCATGTATTTGACCAATTCAAAGACAAAATGATAGTGGAAGAGTTGTGGTTTACGAACCTAAGTCATCACATCTAAAAACTAATTCAAGTTTGTCTACTGAGTTCATATTGTTTCAGGAATAAATCAACTTTGAAATTTATATATAGTGTTTGACTATGTTCTTGTTTTTGAAATCGAAGCAACTTCCACTCCTTATCATTTAGAATTTTATAATATATATAAGAATTTTAGAATGTTTCCAAGGCTAGACAGTGGGGAGATCAGATCAGTCATATGTCAAAGGATAGTGAAATTGTAAAATATTGCTTAATTTATATTCTGAAATTATTAATAGGTCGGCTCATTATATTGCGTAGTTTACTATTTTAACCACCGTTTTTTTTAATTAAATCAAAAAAGTTAATCCACTAATGGGCTAGCCCCTATATAGATCAGAGGCCCCTTGACCCATACAGATTGGTAAATCGAGGGATGTGTACGAATAGGCAGGTGTCTGGGGGAGAGTGCCCATATAACGGACTAACTCCCAGAGCATACCCCCACAATATTTCAGTGGGGAATATGCTCCACACGAGAATCGAACCCGTGAAGCCGGGGAAGTTACTCCCACATCACTCCCACATTGAACTCGTGACGTCGGGGAATATGCTCTTGTATTTTAAAAAATAAAAGTAAAGTCCGGTTTGATCCAAGTATTGTTTTCATGTTCTTATTTATTTACTGATTAAATAAATTAAGATAAACTAGTGGATTCAGTTGACCATGTACTATGTACTTTAACGCTGCGTTTGGTACCACTGATTGGTAAGGAGTAAACTATCTTGTGTTTGACTCGTTGGTTGCACAATTCTGTTGAATCCTCGAACGGGTGATTGACTACTATTCCAGCACACAATGCTTGATTAATTGTCCTTTTGAATTACAAGGTATTACTTTCCTCAGTTACTGTTTGGAATTAAATTGTGAGATGTCGCACTTTTACCCCTGTTCTCGGTTACTATGATAAAGCCATGGACTTGCTCCTGAAACTTGAATCTGTTCAGGTAAAGAGAGATCCTGGCTAGGAATACTATTCATGTACCTTTTGTTTGTAACACGATTTCTGTGATGTAATCTGAACTGGTAATCTTTTCCCCGTTTTTTCTCTGTGCTTTACATTGAAGGGTGGTGATCCCATGATTAGAGATGGAAGAAAGTCGATAGGCAGACAGTTGAATCAATTCTTGGATTGGGTGACGAAATGGAAAGGTTTAGTTGAAACAATTGATAGATTAGCTGAGGAGCTTGAGGGGGAAAGTGATTCAGGTGAAAGCCATAATTCGTTTCTAACAAAAAATCAAGTTACATCTGGAAATAGAAGTGGGATTTTGTTGAAGCAGCACGGAGGGGCTCATCCCAGAGTAACAAAAAATGTAAGATTTGCTGACAATGGAAAAGCTTATTCAGTTTCTCGAAACAACGGGCCATTATTAGAAGAGGATTGCCCTTACAATGTGGAAGATGGACATTTAGATGATGCTGAAAGACAGCTTGAAGATGATCTTTGTCGGGAAGTTGAAGTGATGGGGGTATCTTCAAAAGATGCTGAGGATGAAGATGAGGAGGAAAATCACTTGGAGAGTGGAGGCTCATTGCCTAGCAGTGATGGCGAGGAAGGATTCGGAAATAAGAGCAACCATAAAGCTGATCAATTCGTTTTTGCTGATCCATTGCCTGTGAAGATGGGAAGGAGGGACCACTGGATTGGAAGTTGCTAAATTGCTCCAGTTGATCGGAGCATTAGGGAGACAATGCCAGATTGCTGTCTCTAGTTTCTTATTTCTCTTGGGCCTAAAGTGTTCGATGTAGGAAAACATGGCAGCTATCTATTGTGGTGTGAGAGGTTGGTGTCTTCATTGGTGTTTGTAGCTTTATTCTATTGCATATGAATGCACTCTAGTTTTTTTCTTGAGTTTGTCTGTTCTAACTTTATGTGAGCCTCATTCTTGGTTGTCTTCCTTGGATACTGTTATGTTTCCGTATACTCACTGAATTTCAGGCTATACTACTCACAATACTTCACATATGATGTGAAGGACATTTCGGTAATTTTGTAGCTCAGCAATTTTGTAATCCCTATGTTAAAAACCGAACCAAACAAACTCATCTACATCCGATAAATTATTTATCCCACATTATTCTAAAATAATCATTCATACTAATCCTTCGTTATCAATCACATCCCACCTATCAAGTGGAGCCTAAGTATTCAGATTATCCCTTTCACCACTTCTACCAAAACTTTTTTGTGATCATCACTTTAATTTGACTGGATTACGATATGATCTTTAATAAAAATTTTCTTCCTAGAATTTTGAACTTAGTACTTGTTTCTTTTTTCTGAAAGTTAACACATTAATAGACTAATCTCCTATATAGGTCAGTGACCCCTTAGTACTAAAATGTTTGAATGTATACTAAAATGTTTTACTTACATCATCAATTGATGAGAATTTTAAGACGGTCATCCTCCGTTCATAAATTATTAAAATGTAATTTTTGAATTATTTTTACATATCTTTTAATCGATTACTTGTTATGAATTATGATTAAATAAATTTATTTTCCTATATTTACAAAAGCATATATTAATACAGAATATAAAGAGAATGAGAAAACAATAAGATCATAACAAATAGTTATAACTAGACTATCAGCTGGATCAAATGTTTTTTAAAAATGATTAGTTTTTTTTAATACATTATTTTGTTTTTATACAAGCGGGAAAAACAACCTGCGTGATTTTTCCTTTAATTAAGATTAAGAAACAGGCGGCCCAACCCAATCACCGCGCAAAGTCTAATATTCGGCCGTCGCCTCCACTTCCCGTCACTCCGCCGCCGATACGTTTTGGGATTCATTATTTTCTTCTTGTTTTAACTGGTGAGACACAAGAGAGAAAGGAAATAGTCATAAACTATGGATCAAGCAGCATTTGCGTATAACGAAGGCCCAACGCACGAGCACGACCACTTAAAATTTGTACCCTGGTCGAGCTGGGACGAGTGGCGGTTCGTCAGAGAATCCCTTTTTTCCTCTTCTCCTGATTTAGTTGCCTCCGCCCTTCAGAGAGTAAGTACTTTATTCAATAATTGAATAGCATCTATCTTATGTCTGTGATTGAATAACTCGCTTTTCATTGTGTCTGTGTTGTGTGTTTTTCAGATACGGACGTATCAGAGTAGAGCATGCATTCCTTCGGAGGTTGAAGTTACAGCTTCAATTATTGAAACTCAGCAGAACGATCCATTCTTTAGGTAATCCTTGTTTTTGTTTAAAATTTAAATAAGCATTATATGAATTTATGTCTAGTTTTTTTTTTGAATTTGGAAAAAAATGGTAGGCCTCTTGATACTTGTTAGTTTTTCATATAGCCAATTGAAACTGATCCCTTTCTTTACCTTCATTTGTTAGGAGGAACTGTTTACCCTAAGTATCAGCAATATAATATGCTTCTATGGGAGACTTTTTGGTTCTTTTGTATTTATGTATTTAAAAATAAAGAAATTCAAAAAAGATACTGTTTTCTACTCTATCTGTTAATGCGTTGTACAATTTCGCCCAGAGAATATTTCCTTAATATTTACAAATATATATGTCCATTTCTTTAAGGTGTCGATCATTTCAGATGAAGTTAAACTTACCTCGATAAGTATAGCATGCATTTTACATGATTAACCTAATACCTGCTTTGGATCCAGTTGGAAGGTTGCTGAAGGAACCTTAATCTGATAGTGGCATTGTACATTACCTTCTATGTTTTCTTTCGGTAGATTTTCTATTTTTGTGTTTTATCGTAGACATGATTTGAATGAAAGTGCTCGGCAGTTGGTGGAAGCGCTGTCCTTGCAATATTGCATGGCTATCATGAGGTAACTATTTCTCTTTTTTCCCCCCTTCTGTTTTCAACAATTTGCTCTTTAAGTTTGAGAATATATTTAATGTTATTTTCTCTGGTTGTTTTTTTCTGGATTTCGAAAGGCTTGTCAATGGCATGATTGAGAAAACACGGAAAAAGAACGAAGTTTCAATTGGTGAGGCAGCTGATGCCATTGGTATCCCACGAATGCTTATCGATATTCGTCATGGTGAGTAACCCGTGATATTTTTTGGTTGAATTAGTTATCGCCTTCTTATTAATTCTCTTTATATTGTTGTTCGTATATCATGTATTTGTGTTGTATCTCACCTACCATCTGTATTTGATGTTGGGATACTTGTAGAGGGTTCTCATCGTGATCTCCCTTCTCTTAAACTTCTCCGTCGGGCCTCAGAAAAGGTCAGTTTTGATTCTAAATGATGACTAATTGCTTTATATTGGATATTATATTTTGCCTCATTTGGTTTTGGCGTAACTTTGTTGTGATTCTTGGTCAGTTTGAACATTTGCGTTCTTTTCCATTGAAGTTTCCATACCATCTTTTAATCTACTATAAGTTTTATGTTGCCGATGTATCTTTTAAATGCCCATTGCAGTATTTATAGATATTGATGCCTTTTGATCTGTCACTTAACATGCAGGCAGTAGATTGGCTGATATCATATTATTGGGAACCTCAAGATAAGGCCATTTCTAATCACAGCATTCAAATGGAAAATCTCAAGAAAAAGACTAAGCACCGACTACAGAAAATTTCTCTCTGTCGGAAAGCAAAAATAGCCGTGAAAGCTAAAAATTCAAGTTCCGAGGGTAAACGTGAGTTTGAATTTTGTTATCTTTAATTACTTGAGTCTTTCTACATTTTACTTCTATTATTACTTAAGCATAAGTTAATTATCTTTATCAGCCTGTCTACGTACTATACATCTTTCTCCATATGAAATCTTATTATGAGCCTCTCAAGATTTACTTGGGTTGTAGGAGTTTAATATTTTAGATAGCTTACAGTTTTTGCTCAAACGTGATACAAAGTACCATAAAAAGAAACGAAATTCATATTGCTTGACATAGCATAAAGATTTCAATTGGTCTTAAAATAATTTTTGTCTATAATTGGATGGATGTCAAATTCAACACAAAAGTGACGAGTAAGTGGTATGTGTTTCATAGCTAATAGTTATGAGGTGTGTTTGGACGAGTGAAGGGCTTTTTACGTATATTTTTATTTATTGTTAATACCTATTTGTGTAGGATTTGTTTGAATCTACAAAAACCATTTGACTGTGTAAAACAACCAAGTTTAACTTTCCATATGTATGGCGCGTTCTTCTCTGTGCCGAGTTTATGGGAATTTTGCCCTAAAGATGCCTTTTCTTGCAGTTTTACATCAGCTTACACAAGTAGGTGTCCTAATCTGTGTCGGAAATATTTCAGGTTCTAAGAAGCGTCTGAACAAATTATTGAAGAATGTTCTACTTTTATATTCCTCATTTTCTCCCCAAGTGGCACATGTTCTGTTGGAATTATTGCTTGATGAGTTAGATTCATCCACTTTAACAGAGCCCTTGGAAGGTTCACAAATCGAACAGTGTACTGAAAATAACCGAACTGCATATGGTGACTGGAAATATATTGTCTTGAGATTATCTAGAAGAGAACCAGAAATTCTTGTATCCCTTGCTGACACCATTCTTGAAAAGATGGAAGCGCTGAAAATGATGAATTATGGATCAGGTATCTAACCAATCGCTTTTCACATTAATCTCTAATCTCTGCAGGTCATGTAATATTGAAATTTCATGTGTCATTATTTAAGTATTCTGTGAGAGGTCTATTACGCATGTAATCTTGCTTGCTGCTTCTGTTCAGTTACTTTGAAGCACCTGTCTTGTATTTTCATCCGTGGTTTAATGGTCTTCATCAGGGGAACATCGGCCTCTAGAGGATTCACTCAAATCTCACGGATTTGAGGTACTTACGAGTTTGTTTGAGTGGCTTGTTCCACATTTGAAGATGTTAAATACCGTTGGCCAACAAGAGTCTTCAGACCACCAAGGGTTTCCGGTGGAGAGATGTAATGCATCTTTAACAGGACTTCTCCGTAGATGTCTTTTGGTATCATTTCCTGAAAACAAGCAACTAATGAGACCCGCCTTAATCATCGCACATCTAATTGGCGACCCGTCTTTACTCCATAAAATCCAGAAACTTTCTTCACTGGTACTATCAGATCTGGTACCAAACTCGGATTCTCCTGGTGATAGTATTGCTCATTCCCAACAAGAAGATTCCCTCCTTCAAGCTGAAGAGAAATTTGAGTTGGTCAAACAGTATCGAATCAAAAGCAAGGCTGTAAAACCAAAAGAATCCGAATTGAGACCGAAGAGCAGACGCCAAGTGGTTACATCATGGAACGCCTGTCCCATTGGCATGCTTCCTTGTACAACCGGTTTTTCGGGACGTCTTCCATCCCTTCACTGCGCCGATGAAAGCTTAGAAGTAGCAAAATTATCAGTCAGCAAAGATTTTGGTGAACTGAAGAAATGCAGCAACAAACGAAAAGCCGAGAGTGCCATCCAAGAATCAAATAACAGTTCTAGTAAGAAAGTGAAGGAGATTAAGCCGAACTGTGAATCTTACGATGGGGATGACATCAGTACAGAAGGTGTTAAAGGGCATCTGATGATCGACGGAGTGCGGACGAAAATTGGAGAGGAGGAGTTTCTTGCTATTGCATCTGCGGTGAGGTTACTAGTTTGACTTTCGTATTCATCAAAGTGTCTTTGCAGGGGAGCTATCAGTTTTGGAGTTGGCCCCTTTGGGGAAGGTATCATTATGATTTATTATCAATTTTCACAATTTTGTTCGTATTTCATAGTGAAGTTAACACTAATTGTCTGATACTAGTTAATCGACTCATTTATTGTTATATACTCCTCGTTAACATAAAATGATAATGCAATAGTACCATGATATGGGTTTCATAAACGTGACAAGCAATCACTTTTTTATATGAAGGTCTTTTTAAGATAATTAATTGAGAATTTATTCAAGTGCTTCAACAATTTCAGATCAATTACCAAACTCCAAAAACCAAAATTAATGAAATTATTAAAACTTGTATGACTGAAATATTTTTGCAATCAAGATTCTTCTTTTCCATTAGACAAGACCATTATTATCTATAATCTATGTTATAATTAATATATTTTATTGACGGTACCTAAATGTACAAACATGGGTGCATATGTCTGGCATGACTTGATGCCAATATGATTCCACGCAAGCAACGTACATATTCTTGATACAATAATCCACTTTTATTATATTTTTAGTGCAATTAGGCTCTAATGACCTGTCATAACATGGTAACTTTAATCATCAATACGTAGGGAAAATACGAATTGAAAAGAGTTATCGGAATAAATTTGATTTGATTTAATTTTTAATTATTTTAAATCCTCTATGACAGAACTATTGAGATTCGACCTACAAAATAGGAGTCGTTTCTATTTTGTTTAATCTGACGTTTCTTCCGCGGTCATCGTCTAACAGAGTAATAATGATAAATTCATATTTAAAAAAATCATCCTTTTTAATTTTTCTATCTATCAAGATTCTAGAGACATAAACTTTAAAGTACCTATTTAGGAGCATATTTTTTGTGCAAACACAATAATAAACAAAAACATCCCAAATCCGGTCGTTTCTGGTTTTTTTACTTACTAATATATGTTTAGTACCATTTTAACTTATACTAATCACCACTTTTCCCCCTATTAATATGATCCCAGACCTTTGGCATACCATACCTGTCATCATCCCCCGAAAAATCTAGCACGCAAACCCATGTAAACTCGGAGAGTTTTCTAAACATGTATATCCCTTCAAGATACTAGAGAGAATCTAATAGAAGATGGTGGCATTGTGTATAGAGTACACCAATTAAAATGAAGCTAAGTACGAGAAAATTACAGCAGCATGAGAGAGTTATCACCTTAATCTAGTTCTAGATGGCATTCATGCCACAGCCTGGTCCCTTGGATCCATATACACCAAGACAATACCGATCCAAATATCATCATAAAGTTTCCATTTTCAGCATTGCCATCAGAGTCCTCCAGAACACAGTTGTAACGGATCAGGTGCCCCATTGTGCTGAATTATGGATTCATCACATGTACACAGAAGAAGAGCACTCGAAATTTATTGTAGTTTGGATTTTCCTGGATATAATGGCCTGAGAATCAATCCTACGGACAATAGAAGTAGATCAATAAGTGAAAAGGGAAAATAACATAATACAATGTTAAGCGAACATTGTTATGATTAAACATTCCTTGCTGCAAATTGAATTGGTAGGCATCATAAGGACCAGCTCAGTTTTAACGTAACTCTGGCTTCAAAAACTGTGACTAGTTTGACTATGGAGGGTCTTTCATAAATTACACAGGACTTGTCCAAGACTACTCAATCAGAAAGCACTGATGCCCTGAGAACGCATGAAAATGTTCAGCTTAGCTAATATCATTTGTTTTTGTACCGTTGTGGCTGCATGTTTCTTTTCTTTCCCTATGAATTATCTTCTCTTGAATATGATGAAAATACCAGTATGCTTTTCTGAATCAACCTCATAAAACTTTAGATTGATGCGCATCATCAGAGGTCAAAACTATTTCGAGTCTCAAAGAATCTGCACCAAAAGCAAGGGAGGTGGATAAATCGATGAAGAATTTTCCTTCGTTTTCTCAATGAAGAATTTTCCTTCATTTCTTTTTCTTTTCCCCTCCTTCCCTTTTACAGCAATACAAGGGAAAAAGATCATCACCCACAAGAAAAATCAGATGACGACAAAAGAAAATCATCAAGCAAGATTGTGACATAATGTGATCATAGATTCTCGGTTGTCCCGCAGGACCAGCGCCAATGTTTGAGGCAAGGATTTGTGGACACCTTTTCTGTATTAATTCACCAATAATCACCACAAGAGCAAACCCCATTCTCAAAGTGGTGAAAGCGATTTGTGTCTCTGACTATGATTTCACGCTCACTAATCTGGGAAATGAACTTTATGGCAATGTGGCAATCCTCACAAACACGTAGGTTTTTCGTAATCCTGATTGGCATCCCTGGTTTGCTCCTCATAATTGCAAACACAATGGCCAACTTCTCACTGTGAACCACTAGATGGTTTTCTTTATCCTCTTCCTCAACATCATGCATCGCAGTGTGGGTTTTTGGAACATATCCTGCCTCTTTCATCTTCCCCACTAGGACATCCAACTCTTCATAAATCTTCAAAGAATCAGGGTGTGAACTATCACCAGCAAGAAAAGTGTGGACCTTGCCATGCAGCTCGACATTACTCATACCAGGTATTTTCTTGATTCCTCTCCCTTTCATCACAGATCGGATCAATGTTACATCTTTCCATCTCCCTGCCTTAGCATAGATATTTGATAACATTACAAAATAACCAGATTGCTGTGGAGCCAACTCAAAAAGATGATCTGCAGCTACAACTCCAATATCCATGTTATTATAGACGTGGCAAGCACTCAATAGAGCTCCCCAAGCCCTCTCATTTGGTTCCATTGGCATTTTCTTGATATGATCATATGCTTCGTCCACAAGACCCGCACGTCCAAGTAGATCAATCATGCAAGTAAAGTGTTCTAACCTTGGAAGTATCTTATATTCATCTGTCATCAATCCATAATAATATCTCCCTTCTGGTAACAATCCAGCATGGCTGCAAGCCGAAAGAATTGAGACAAAAGCTATAGAATCAGGTATAAAACCTAAGTCCTGCATTTTAGTGAATAATTCAATGGCTTCGTAACCTTTGCCGCTCCTACCATAGGCAGACATTAATGAAGTCCATGATACAATGTCCTTAATGAGCATCTTATCAAACACCTTTCTCGCTTCTTGCAAACATCCGCACTTAGCATACATATCGATTAAGGCATTCTCTACAGATAAGTTCGGTGAAAGCCCCTTCATTTCAACATATTCATGAATCCGTTTTCCTAGTGACACGGCAGAAAGATCCCCACATGCCGGTAGAACACTAGCTATAGTAATAGCATCCGGTTCCACCCCATGTGCCTGCATTTGTGAATAAATCCCAACTGCCTCACTAGGCATAGAATTATCTGCATACAATGCTATCATCACATTCCAAGCCACCAATTCTTCTTTAGCCATATCCATGAACATTTTTTCCACAAACACAATATTTTCTGCAGTTGTGCTAGTCACAGCAGGCGAAAGGCTGGCCATTGTGCCTGAATCGGGTTTCACACCTAACAATTCCATCTCTTTACACACGTTCAGTGCATCATCAAACCTCCCATTTTGTGCATAACTCGCAACCATAGAATTCCAAGAAACAATATCCCGATGGAGCATTTCATTAAGAACCTGCCTCGCACTGACCAGACCACCACATTTCCCATACATTGCAACGAGACCGTTCCCAGTGAACAAGGTCAAATCAAGTCCTTTCTTCACAGCCGGGCAATGAATTTGCATCCCGAACCTCAAATCATTCGAGCCGGAACAAGCTTTCAGAATGCAAGGTAACGTGTAATGATCTGGCGCAACCCCTGACGAAAGCATACTTTTATACATCACAATCGCATCTTTATAAAAATTATTATTCACATAACTTCGGATCATGACATTACAGATAACATTATTTCTTTCCGGAATTTTATCGAACAGCTTGCGGGTCACGTCAGCTCTACCGCGAGCAGCATACGCCCTCATCAACTTGATGGCGAGCGATGTGTCCGAGTTGAAATTAATATCGGAAACAATTCTCCAGTGGAGTTTCTTGAGAGTCTTGATATCTGGGTTCTTGTCTAACAACAGGTTTATAGCATCCTCGTTTCTTTTAAAAGAAGATTGCGGTTTTTGCATGGCATTTAGAACATGTGTGGAAAGCTTTGTTGGGTTCTTCAGTGGTTTCATGAACTTGAAAAGTTTGACGTCATTGGAGGAAATCTAGTTTCCTCAGACGTACTTCTTTGAGTTCTTTCGATCGATTTTCAGTCAATTATGAATTGAGTCCGTTTAACTCTATCTATCACCATTCTTTATTTTTCAAAAGAAAATTGTCGACGATGTCAACTCAAATAAACTATATTTATTTTCTTAAACATCGTCCTATTATTTTCTCATATAATTATTAATTTTTAATGCCTATATAAACTTGTAAGTAGATACAAAGGATTTTGACTAAGAGCGCATACTTGGTTGAGCTAATCAATTAGCTGGATGCCCGAGATGTGCAAGATCATACGTTAGATAAAATATGATATGCTAATTAATATATATTTTTTTAACACGTAACAATTACAAAACTATTAAAATTCTCATGGGTGAACAAATAATCAAAATGTTATAAATTCTTGAAACGTGGCCGATGTTTTATTTTTTATTCGTTATGTATATGACCATATGCTTCGTCTATATATATATACACATAAACCTCATCGACTAAATATTTTTTGGTATGTGGTAAACATATCATTTTTTTCTTCATAATTTATCGATAATTCTCATTTTCTCTCGTTAGTTATTCAAATAATTAACCAAATAACAAATTCTTTCGTAGTATCGAGTGTTTGTCGCTTTACCAGACACTATATCTGGTGGTAACAATGTATCTCTAATGTTTTAAACAGTATAACAATTCAAGCGCTACGGTTCGATCGTTCTATTTAGGGAGGATAATTATTGCACTTCAACAATAATCATCACAATCAATAAAAATTAAACACGCGATTTTGAGTTTGATACCAGTTGTGGGATCAAGTGTTGTCACTTTACCAAAAATTATAGCTAATGATAATAGTACAACTCTAATATTTCTATCTACCAGGAGCAATTACTGCGATTCATCATCTTCATTGATTTAAGATAGTGATAAAAGTTTATATTTACGTTTTCTCCTTTCATGATTCAACTATCTGATTGTTTAGTTTGATAAATATGCTGGTGTTGTTTTTATTTATAACTGATATAGAAATTTCGATGCATGAATGATCCACCCTGCATATCTCCACTCCATCAGATAAACAAATAATCATGTTTCCAGAAACTATTATTTAAAATTTTATAGCAATTTTCGGGCTAATATAATGATTTATTTGGTCTATTAAGTTTTTGGTTTATACTCGTATGAAATTAATGTAAAATAACGTAACTATAGAGTTGTTAAGCATTATTTTTACATTAAATAATAAGTTCTTATCTCATTAACATAATGCAGAGTAAACAATTATTAATGAATAGTTGACTACATATATTGAGGAGAAAACCCAACCAATCAACTCTCAAATAGATTCAATTATTACTTTGTTAAGTAAAGAATATAAAATAGCAGGGGTTTGTTTGACCAAAATGTGTGATTAAATCTATTAAGAACAGTTTCTTCTTTTGACTTTTCAAGAAAATAAATAATAGGAGGATCCTCTCGGGTGGAGGCGATCACCACAATATTTATATTAAAATCATATTTGTTTATTTTTATATTTTCTTATTTCTTTTTTTAGTTGTGGCGATGGAGATTGATATTTCTGGTTTTCAATTGAAATTGTGATTATAGCATTGTGTAGACTTGAACATAATACAGTTAAATGCAATGTTCGAAAAATGAATAAAATCGAAAAAAAAAAGTCGAAGAAATTATAAAATAGAATATTACGAACTTAGTCGTTATACTGCAGACTTTACTTCTCAACTCTATCGAGAAAAGCTAGCAAAACGGCCTTAACCCTCTGTACTACAAATTTGGAACTGCGATTTGAAGATGGCAGTGTTAAGCCTGACAAGCAGCCATAAATTAGTGATCTTGTGTCCAGTGTGTCATGCAGTACACGTTCGGTGAAGTGCCCATTTACGTGAGTTAACGGCGTAATTCCTCCACTTCACATACCTTTCTTCCCCGCTGTAATATTACTCCACACCACGTGCGCTTCCCGCTCTCTTCGCGCCACCAAAGCACAATAAATCGCAGAGGAGCTCTCAGTTTTTTGGTCTCTGTTCGGAATTCAGACTGCCCACCGGCTCCGATCCCTCAAGGGAGAAGGTGTCGATTCTTTATCTCTTTGACGCCACCCCGTGAGGTTGGTTTTCCTCCCCCTGTCTTCGGTGTTTGAGTTCTTGTGCTCAGCTGTCATTTGTATGATGTCATTGACGATGAGTGAACGCGTTGGAGTTTCTGTAACTGCCGCTATTTTTAGGATTTTTCTTGGCCTGTTGCGGCAGAGGTTTTACAAAATTTAAAAAGATTATTTAATTTTTATCTGGGCATAGCTTGTGCTGATTCCATCACCTGTAAATTTTGGTGCATGACGTTATTACTTCGGTGAACTGAGGCTGTCTCAGTTCACAAGAAGCCAAGAATTTCTTTTTATTTTGTTGCAAGGAAAACTTAGAACTACTGAATTTGGTTGGTAGGAGAAGCGCTGTCGTCAGAATATTAATAGTAAAACGGCTAATAGTATTGATGGCTCGTAATTATCAATAACCGCAATATATGATTTATTAACTATTATGCGTGCATGTTTCCTTCCTTTTGTCTTTGATTTTGTTTCTACTTATTTTGTGGTTTTGTAGATATGGCAGATATGCGTGAAGGATTTAATTGAAGGCCTTTCTGTTTTCTCTAAAAAGACTAGAACGAGGAATGAGTATAGAGATCATGAGGTTCATTTGTGCAACAATTTTATTGTTTAATGTTCTATACTTGCTCTCAGAAGCTGAACCTGTAGAAGACAAAAGAGCACTGCTCGATTTTATCGATAACATATACCATTCGCGGAATCTCAACTGGGATGAGGCAACTTCTGTTTGCAGTGGATGGACGGGAATCACTTGTAACAGTGATAATTCTAGAGTAATCGCAGTTCGACTGCCTGCTATTGGATTAAAAGGCAGAATTCCTATGAACACTCTTGGACGTTTGTCAGAGCTTCAGATCTTGAGTCTGAGATCAAATGGTATCAGTGGTCCTTTTCCACCCGACCTTTTAAATCTTGGAAATTTAACTGGTCTTTTTCTTCAGCTCAATCATCTTGAAGGTCCACTGCCATTGGATTTTTCGGTTTGGAAAAATCTTACATTGTTAAATCTGTCTGATAATGAGTTCAACGGCAGTATCCCATTGTCCATTTCAAATTTGACTCATTTAACTTCGTTGAATCTTGCTAATAACTGGCTTTCTGGTGATATTCCGGATCTGGATATCCCGAGTATGAAACTGCTGAATCTGTCTAACAACAATCTTACTGGAGTTATCCCTCAATCTCTTCTCAGATTTCCCAGTTCATCGTTTTCTGGGAACAATGTCTCACAAGAAAATTCGTTGTCTCCTGTTATGTCGCCTAGTCCTGCTATTGAACCAAAACACCATACCCTGAGATTTAGTGAATCTGCTATTCTGGGAATTACTGTTGGTGGTTGTGCAGTGGTATTCACGGTTATTTCTTTGCTGCTAATATTTACATACAAGAAGGAAGGTGAAGATGATCGTAAAACTACTGGTAATAAAAAGCCAGGTAAACAGGAAAGATCTTCAAAGAACATGGTTTCCGGCAATCAAGATGCAAATAGTCGGCTAACGTTCTTTGAGGGATGTGCTCTTGCTTTTGACCTCGAAGATCTATTGAGGGCGTCAGCTGAGGTTCTTGGGAAAGGAACATTTGGAACTACGTATAAGGCAGCACTGGAGGATGCAACAGTAGTTGCAGTAAAGAGATTGAAGGAAGTTTTTGTTGGGAGGAAAGACTTTGAGCGGCAGATGGAAACAGTGGGAAATATTAGACACGAGAACGTGGCTCCATTAAGGGCCTATTACTATTCAAAAGATGAAAAGCTTATCGTATATGACTATTTTGATCAGGGAAGCTTATCTTCCTTGCTGCATGGTATGTAGAATCTTGGTTTTCTTTGTCAAATTATCAAATTTTCACGTGACAATCTTGTGCATTCACCTTCTTGCAGCAAACCGAGGCGAGAAGAGGGTTCCTTTAGACTGGGAGATCCGTCTACAGATCGCAACAGGTGCAGCACGGGGTATTGCCTATATCCATTCCCAAAGCGGTGGAAAATTTGTACACGGAGACATAAAAGCCTCAAACATTTTTCTCAACTCCCAACAGTATGGTTGTGTTTCTGATCTTGGTTTGGCAATACTGATGAACCCTATCTCACCACCAGTCATGCGGGTTGCTGGGTATCGTGCCCCGGAAGTCACCAACACCAAGAAAGTATCACAGGCATCTGATGTGTACAGTTTTGGAGTTGTTTTACTCGAACTTCTCACTGGAAAATCCCCGGTTCACATTTCACGAGGTGAAGAGGTGACCCACCTTGTTAGATGGGTTAACTCAGTGGTACGTGAGGAATGGACAGGAGAAGTGTTCGATGCAGAGCTTTTGATTTACCCTAATATAGAGGAAGAGATGGTATCACTGTTGCAAATAGGGTTGAGTTGTGTTGCAAGAATGCCCGAAGAGAGGCCAAGAATGGTCGACGTGGTTAGTATGGTCGAGGACATTAGAAACATGAACAGAGGCAGTAGCCCGTCTCTTGAAACTAGATCTCTTGGTTCAACTCCTACTTTCACTCCAAAAGTCGATGACATTGGGTCTTCTTCGCTTCATATTTAGATTCTTGCTTATGAGAATTGGTTTCAAGTAGTTCACTATTTGTTTTTCTTTGTTTTCAATGTATTTATCTAGTCTGTGTTGCATAAGAGTCACATGATCAGATGTGTTGCTAGTGTTGGTAAGTGTTAATTTTCTTTCCGAAAACTGGTAAAATCTATTTGATCCATAATTTGTAACTAGGTTTGTTTAAGAAATTCACTAGCTTTTATCATTGAATCCCAAGTCGATTCCATACTGATTAAAGATGTTCATCCTTGCATGATACTTGGATGACTCACAAAAACTGCAGGCTCCTCGTAATATTGATGTACATGTTAGGCTAGTGTTTATTGAACAATTCACTGAAGATGTATGCTAAAATTGGTTGGCATCAATTGAATCTTGTGTGATGTTTCGTTCCAATGCGGGGGCTGAATCCTCTGAGAAACATAATACTCAAGAGGTATTATTGAAAGGTTAAAGAAGATCAGTAGATTTTTAAGCCTTCAAATCTTCAATTACACGTTCCAGTATCGGAGAACTCAACCCAAAAGAAAATGTTAAAATCTCGAAAAAAAAAACGAGAAGAAGCAAGGCACAAATTAGAAGCCTTAGAGGTGTTGAGCGGTTGAGCCACCAGAACCAAATATAAACTCTATACTACTTTTCCAGTTGCCGAAAGACCACTCAAGAAATCTGCCTAATATTTTCAGGTTAAAAGGATCTGCTAAGGTTGCAGCTGATGCTTCTCTCATGAAATATGATCGTAAGCGACTTTATTTGTCAGTTCATGGAATTAAGCACACACACATCGTTAATGCTGAGCTGGAGGTAGAGACACAACCACTTGATTATTGAGCAACTATTGTGTGACGATTTCACGAGTTTATATCCGTCGTATGAATCGAACGAGTTTTTATAATAATATTTTAGTAAAAAAAGTAATAATTATAAAATAATACATTTTCAAAATTTTTCCTGCAGAAAATTGAATATCTAGATGGAAATATGTTTGGGATAACATTATCTATTTCTCAATTTTTATTATTTCTAGACAGATAAAAGGGAAAAATTCTTGTAGGACAATTCATGTTTCACTCCTTCATTGACATTCGTTAAATGAAAAAGTACCACACAAATATTAATCCAATATTATAGATGATATGCAAGTTGGGATTGTGAAAGATATCGTGTTGTATCTTGTGTAAACCTTAAGGCCGTGTTTGGTTCCTATGATTAGAGCATGACCGATGATTTATCTCTTCTTGTCTCTAGTTTGGTTGCTTTTTAACGGCCCGTGTGATAGCCTCTTAGCCCGACACTGTAGTGATTATTGGGACGATAATGAAACCCAACTACGACATGTGATAAATTATCACACCAATTATTAACTCTATTATGTAACAAAATTACAATAATACCCTTTTCTTTTAACCTTCACACACATAGCTTCTCCTCTTATGCAAAATGAAAATTTTAAATTTCTTATGGAAAGAAAATGTATACGATAAATTTATTTCAATCAAAACAAAATTATAAAAACTAATTTTTAATCATTAATTTTAATGAAAATAACTCCATATTTAATTATAATGTAAAAAGAGCTCTTATCATTTATTATTCTATCATTTTTATTAGGTTGTAAATATCTAATATGTATAGGGATATTTTGGTCAACAGAAAGTTATACCACAGTTTAATCATTTGATATAAAAATGAATCAAACGAAACACTAATAAATCTCTAATACAAAATATCCTACAAACATTTAAAAATAACCATTCAAAATAATATTCATTAACAATCACATCCTACGTACAAAACGAACCCTAATGATCTTGTAATCTAACTGTGATTAAATTTATATGTAACGATATATTTCATTCAAAATAATTATACAAACCTTTTAAAGACCAACGATCTGTTTAGGTTGCAGCTGACATGAGATGTTTTTGGCAATTCTCTCGCGACATATTTACAATTTTTTTATTATCATGTTCTTCGGGTACAATATTTTTTTTGTTTTACAAGTTTCATATTTGTTCAGATACAATGCCTGTGTCCTTCAAGAAAGTGATGATGGTCTTCTTCTCTTTTGGTTTGACAACAGTCGTCTCTGGCATGGCATATTGCATTTAGATTTCATAAAGCATCCCAAGTTGCAGTGTCTTCTCATGTGGGAGTCTCAGTGATGAAAATGCTGATCTACTATTCTTCTGCAGAAATCTGTAGATATGATCTATTGTCAGTCTTGCAAGAATCCCACTTTCACGTTTTGCTTTAAGAATCGCTTTTCCAACAACAAACACAACCTCCTCCTGTGAGGCCGACTCTAACATCCTTATTTCCGCCGAATCAACATGTTCTTGAAGTTTAAGAGTAACTAAGGCAATATAATCAACCCCTCCCATTTCTTGACAATCATTGTGTCCAAACTGCACCAAACACCGATAAATCCCTCCATTTCCCAATTTCTCTACATTTAATCTTTCCTCCAGAGGCACCGTTTTGACTGGAAGAATTCTAGTGGTAACGATTACCATTACATCACGTACGGAGTTCACATGTTGAATATAATGACGTATGATTGGTGGGATACCGTCGACAAGATCGGCGAAGAAGAAGCAAGTTCCTCGTGTCCGATGCACACTGTTACTAGACAAGATTTGATCCAATTCTTGGATGCTCATCTTGTTTCCGGATTCATACTCTGTCTTCTTACTTCGTCCATACGTCCATGATAACATGATCACGAGGAAGAATGCAGATATAGCGAATGGTACCCATCCTCCTTGTGGGATTTTGTTTAGCAGTGATGTCATGAATATGCCTTCAATTACAATGTAAGGGAGGAAGAAACATAGGACTAATGGGACGCTTGTCTTCCATATGACCAACATGACTATTGTTGTCAAGAAAGTTGTTATGATCATCACCCATATGACAACCACACCTGTAGCATACACGAATGTAAAAAAGATCACAAAGATTTTTAACCAAGAGGTAAGTTTTATAAAAAAGTTGTACGTTTATATTATTTTGTGTAAAATGTGGATTCCAATAACAAGGGATAGATTATATAAAGTATTACCAATCAGATGTGTAACAAACACCCGGCTTACCATATGCATTAGCTAGCTGCACCCCACCTCTGAAACCAACAACTAGGCCAACAGTGAGAAGCATCAACATGTAGTTGATTTCTGGTGAATAAACTTGGCCTTCATGTTTCGGAGAAGTGTGGATTATGTTAACACGGGGGAAGCAACCTAGGGCCAGTCCCTGTTTCACCATGGAGAAGCTTGCAGATATCATAGATTGGCTTGCAACAATGGCAGCTAGTGTTGAAATTACAAACATGGGCCAGTACACTTGATTCGGGACGGAGCTGTAATATGCATCAGATATCTTCTCAGGGTTTTGAACTAAGTATGCGGTTTCGCCAGCGTATGAGAGGATCAATGAAGGGTAAACCACCAAAGAGAAAGCCAACTGCAAAAAAGAAATAGAAATGATAGCCATTGTTTTTGGAAAATTTACCCTTTATCCTTCCCTCGAAACTTTGTAGATCACCTATTACCATATATCGACTCTTGGCTTTTCTGTAACCTACCTGAATTGACCTCTTGTTGAAATGGCCCAAATCAGCAAACATGGCCTCGGCTCCTGTTGCATATATTTCATTCGAGTTAAGTATTTATTTAGACTCCAACTTAACTTTGGAAAAAGGGAATTGCTAATTTCAGGTTTTTATGCTTTAGAAGCTTCAAAATCACTGTATATACAAATATATAAACCTGTTATGCCCAAGAAAACAGATCCAAGAAGATCCCAAGCAGTCTTCCCATTTCTCAGAAAGAATTTGACAATGTAATGTGGTGAGACAGCTTTGACAACTGAGGGATGGTGCTTTCTGATATTGTATACACCAATCGAAACGTTTGTAGCAAACCAAACAAGCATGACTGGAGAGAACAAGAAGCTAACTTTGCTAGTCCCACAACGTTGGAACGCAAACAGGGCAATCAGAAGCACAACCGATATCCAAACAACATGATCTAACGATGAAAACATCAACGTAAGTGATCACATCGAACATAGAATCTCAAATTAAAGATATGTACATATGCGTATACACCTTGAGTTATTTTGCTGGAGCGAGATTGAATTCCTTGGAGAGCCGAAAGCACTGCAGCAAAAGATGAGATACTTTTTTAAGTGTTGATCAAAACCATGATATATAATGTTTTTGCATGCCGAAGTTGTCAGAATTATGTCCCCAGCTCTCAAGAACTAAATCCATTAATCCAATATCTAGTTAGAAGTTACCACAAGTTGCAGGAGTGAGTGCGCCATCTCCGATGACCATACAGTTCCCTATCAGAACAAGAATGATGAGAAAATTCTGAGCCTTGGGGTTCTTTTCAAGAAACTCCTTAGCCTTGGTGCTTAAAGGGCTTCCTCCACCATAACGCCGTGTGCTAAGATCTGATTCGAAGCCAGTATTCTGGATCGAAAAGTTGGTGTGGAATTTGATGTGCCTCCGTATATAAGAATAGAGGGCAAATGTACCACCTTCGCCATGATCATCTGCTTGAAGCACGATGAAGACATATTTTATGAGCACGACAATTGTTAATGTCCAAATGATAAGGCTTAATGTGGCGAGGAGATCATCTTCCGAGAGGTTTGTCAGATTGGTGGCTGAGTAAACATTGACAGGAGAAGTTCCCAAGTCTCCAAAGACTATGCCGAGAGATTGGTAAGCTAAGAATATGGTCTGCATGGCCTGCCAAAAGTTCATGCAATTTAAATTCCAGGTTCAAATTTGTTCTGATTTTTCCAACTTTGTCTATAAACGCAGATTAAACAATCCAGATGCCCAGCCTATTGATCAAAATTATTGATACATGATCAAAATAATGTATCCAAATCTTCGCCGATTTGACATCGGTTTTGGTTTCACAAAATTCGCTTTGGTCCCGGTCTAACAAAGCATTTAACAATAAAACACCGGTTGTTATGTGTCATGGATTCATGCTAGGATATGATAAATAATAAATGATTGGATAAAAAGACTGATTTGGATACAAAATAATGTTTTATAGGGGTAATATATTAGATCTGATAGTTAATCTTGGGACAAAGTGTTTAAATTACATTTTAATATTTGAAAAAATTAATAAATACAATCAAAAGAAGAAAACGATGGAAAATATTATAATTTTATATTAATAGTTAGATTTGATACTAAATAAATATATAATGATTTGATTGAAATAAATAATAGTTCAATTCGAACATCAGATTAATAATATATTTAAAATAAGTTTGTCGTCGTATCTTGAGAAACGATTGCCACAAACCGTAAGCATTTGGACGGGACAATATCGTTTTAAAGAAATAATGTTCAACACTATTCTGGACGATCACAAGTCTGCATTCGAATAAAAGTGACTTCAAAACATAACAATCATATTTGGCATACGAAGAAAGTATTGTACATCAACACTTCGATGAATAATAGTGACTATAATTCACCAAATAAGAAGTAGCTTACCTTTGGGTTCGGTCGTAGCAAACCTGTATCGGACGGAAATCCAGTGTTAGGCTGGGAGACAGGCGAGAAGAGAACAAGACACGTTGCACAAAACCAGCCTCTTCAACACGGAGATGGGTAGTCGGAGATGGAGTGGCATGGGGGATGAGTCATCGGAGGCCTTCATGGGAGATGGACTGGGAGAGTTTTAGGCTTTAGTCGACGTGGGGGCGAGCTTCATGCAAGGATGAGTTTTGGGGGCTAGTGTGAAGCTTCTTCTGTACGGTCTCTATCTATTGTTTTTTATAAAAAGAAAAATATAAAGAAAATGGTGACGTTGGCGCCAGGTAAGCCGGCATTTTTCGTGCTCAATATATATATATATATATATATATATATATATTTGTGTATATGCATATATTCAATAATTTATAATGGGACTATAGTGAAAATGAATGGACAACTTGCAGCCACGGCCACGTGAGACACATTCTACTCAGCCATGAGTAAAAAGCCATCACAATTATTATTACATTATTTGATATGAATAATTTCGATCCTATGCTTGGTTGCTGCTCGACCAAAATTATAATAGTGAGTAAAGATATAATTTTATTTTCTTATACATATGATAACATAGAATAAACTGTCAAAATAGATTAAGCTTGTCGGATTAGCCCGTCCCATCATAGAAAATAGACAGATTGGCCTACAGGTTCGTAAACAACTAAAATTTATATTATTATATTTTGTAATTTTCTATTGAAATCAATATAACAATTTACTTGTATTTTTGTTAATCTTTTTCATTTGTGATGTCTTTCAAACGACAATCATTAATGTGTCATTGTAAAACATAAAAGAAAATTCAAGAAGTAATTTACTCTTATGTGTAATTTAATTTTTTTTATTATAAGTTAAGATCTTAAGTGATCGAATTGTATAAAAGAATTAGAAGAAAGTAAGTTTAATGGAACGTGTTTAATAAAATATATGATCATTGAACACATTAATGTTCAAATTGTAATTATAATCAAAAGTCGAAAAAAATTATTTTAGTTGTGATGGATTGGCCCACTAACACGCCAACACGTGGCGGGACGGGACGGGCCATATTTTAGGAGTCCGCTGGACTGACGTCCTGCCCGCCTCGCCCCATCTAAAATACGGTCCATGGCGGGGCGGTCCGTTTGACAGCATTAGCGAAGAGAGCACCTATTGTGGGTGAGGATTGAGTTTTCACATCCACGTGTACGTGACCTGGAAGGTGCTTGTTTAACCGCTGTGGTGTTTTTTTATCCCAATTGGAGATAATATTATCCGCTAAAATATGTAGTCACTCTTTTATGATCACTTAGCCAACCAAATCAAACGTCGCAATGTTAGCAACCTGACGTATGAGAGTTTTCCAGGAAGTCACTCGTCCATTGCATATTTATTTCATTATAAGTGAATAAACTATAAATTAAAAAATAAAAGGAAGTATACAAAAATTGATTTAGAAACAATTATCTAATTCTCAATTGATTTGTCTCTAGACATTTAATGTAGGGATGACAATTTTCCCGTGGGTTTGGAGGGCGGAAAAAACCCGAAATGGTGCGGGTATGGGGAATTTTTATATCCCGAATCAAATGAGGATGAGGATGGTAATAGCACCCCCATCCCCGAACTCCTCGAACCCGTCCCGATAATGTGTGTGTGTATGTATATATATAATAAAAATAATACTACTATTATTATTTAATAAAAATCATATTACTATTCTTATTTCATGTGTATTTAGATGAATAAATGCATTTTGTAATCGTTAGTCGTTGTATCTTAGGGACGATTGCCGCTACGAGAGCACATTTCTCGGGCAATTTCGTCTTGCGGAAAGAGGACTTCCCTCGCCTCGACTTAGACGAAACAGAAACATACAATCATTGATTACAATTGTGTGACGTCCGATCTTGGTGAAGCTATTCGGGACTTCAGGTGAACTGTTCGGTTCTCGAATCTCGAGGTGGTAATGGAGGTATCAGGTATTATTAAGATAGATCAATAGACATACAGGAAGATGAAAGCTGGAAGGGGACGTCATGACGGCATTTAATTCAGTTTCGATCGTGGGTCGGTTGTACACAATTTTTTATGGTATTAGGTTAAACATAAAATGACATGGAACCGTCAGCTTATAGTGCTATTTCTTCCATTAAAGTGACGTTACTATTTTTTTTATGATTCATTTACTGTTTAACTATATTATGCGTTTCATAATCAATTATTTTATCCAATTAGGTAAAATTCGAGAGTTCTAAACTTTACCTCTTCGCTGATAGGTGGAGCCAATTATTTGTCATGGCATAAGCACTTCTCGAAACTTATCCATTATATTGGAAAAAAATTATCGTAAGGAATTCCTGTAACAATCTATATTTCATCATTATATATTGGATTTTCATTGACGGGATGGTTTTTTAATTTAACAAATGTCAAGGAAAGATGGGACGAACCGATCCCCGTGGGGATGGGGGACCCCGAATTATTCGACGGCGAGAATGGTAATGACAAAATCGGCTCCGCCAAACCTCGTTGTCATCCCTAATTTAATGAGAAAGTTCTTTCTATGACAACGAGGTTGGGCGGAGCCGATTTTGTCATTACCATTCTCGCCGTCGAATAATTCGGGGTCCCCCATCCCCACGGGGATCGGTTCGTCCCATCTTTCCTTGACATTTGTTAAATTAAAAAACCATCCCGTCAATGAAAATCCAATATATAATGATGAAATATAGATTGTTACAGGAATTCCTTACGATAATTTTTTTCCAATATAATGGATAAGTTTCGAGAAGTGCTTATGCCATGACAAATAATTGGCTCCACCTATCAGCGAAGAGGTAAAGTTTAGAACTCTCGAATTTTACCTAATTGGATAAAATAATTGATTATGAAACGCATAATATAGTTAAACAGTAAATGAATCATAAAAAAAATAGTAACGTCACTTTAATGGAAGAAATAGCACTATAAGCTGACGGTTCCATGTCATTTTATGTTTAACCTAATACCATAAAAAATTGTGTACAACCGACCCACGATCGAAACTGAATTAAATGCCGTCATGACGTCCCCTTCCAGCTTTCATCTTCCTGTATGTCTATTGATCTATCTTAATAATACCTGATACCTCCATTACCACCTCGAGATTCGAGAACCGAACAGTTCACCTGAAGTCCCGAATAGCTTCACCAAGATCGGACGTCACACAATTGTAATCAATGATTGTATGTTTCTGTTTCGTCTAAGTCGAGGCGAGGGAAGTCCTCTTTCCGCAAGACGAAATTGCCCGAGAAATGTGCTCTCGTAGCGGCAATCGTCCCTAAGATACAACGACTAACGATTACAAAATGCAGCACAACACTTCGTAATGACAGCGAACAAAAATATGTTTGCGAACTTTCTGAGAATGAGGAGGGCAATATAGTATGCAGAGGAACAGAAGAAATTTTCTTCTCGAACCCACAGTGCCGATATTTATAGACGGTGGTCAAGTTGAAGAGAGTCGGAAGGGTTCTGAAGGGGTGCAACTTTCCAGGAAAAGATACACTGCTTCAGAAAATATGCACCGCTTCAAAAATCAGTTCTGTCCGAAGGTGTGCAGATTTCCAGGAAAGGATACACTGCTTCAGAAAATCATTTCGGCGGTCGGTTTAGTTCGATCCGCGGTTCGGTTTATTTTGGTGATTGGATTGTTTTTTAAAAGTTAAATAACTCGAATAAATTTTTCCCAAAAAAATTAATGTTTTTCAAAGACCGCACCACACCACACCACACCACGCCGAGCCGAGCCGAGCCGGCCGGGCGCGCGCGTGTGTGTGTGTGTTTCAAGACCGAGCCGACTAGAGTCATCTCCCGCCCAAAAACTTCGGTACCCCAAAGGGTCCAACCCTTACCTCAAAATTGGAACTATATAAGTTGAATAACCTTATAAAATTAACCAATGTGGGACAACACCCTCTTTCATTCACAACTATATCCCAACAAGGATTTCGTAAGAAGAGCTCGGGATCATCCGAGGACTTTTCCAAGATCTCGTTTCACCCAAAGACTACGCAAGGAGCGCTCGGGAGTTGGCCCGAGGACCACGTAGGCCGAAGAAGATCCCCCGACGACTCCGACTCGACGTACCGAAAAATCCTTCCTAGATATGTCTTTCCTTATGCAGAGAATTCGGGAACGATACGACTTTCCTTGTTACACAACAAGATCCCCGAAGATCACGGAGAGGATCTCGCCTGTCCGAGATCTCCGTCGAGATACACTCCTCTCCACCGACATAGCCCCTCTATAAATATCAGGTTTGCTCCCTCATTCTACACACACTTATTCTTGCACACTCTTGCACTCAGTTCATATGCTGCTCTCGTTTTCTCTCGTTCGTCGCCTGACTTAAGCATCGGAGGGATTTCGCCGGACACAATTCCGACGCCCTCTGACGAGTTGTTTGTGGTTGCAGACGTCCAGGAGAACGCAAACCAGTCCTCCAGTCGCCTGACGTGACCGAGCTCCTCGACGTGGTGGTATTAGCTCTCGGCTGAGGTTAATTTGGCTACATCAATACCCAAACAATATTCTTTGTTAAAATTACTCATATTTCAAGTTTTACATAAAATAGTTTTCATCAAATTTTTCTATCTCATATTTTGGATTATATCAACAATAATTATATGATCTGGATAAGACATTCGGAAAATATTGATTTGGAACATCTATCACAACCTATGTCACTTCCAAAATAAATATATATATGTCCATAACACATCAACATGCATAGCTACACCTACACCTACAACTAAGTACAATTCGACATTTACTCATTCTCAAATAAAAAAACAGAAAAGGAAAAAAAACACAACTGTTTCACTTCGAAGATTTATAAATTAAGCTCCTGTTATTAGGAGGATCAATATTATTACTTATTCTATGATATATTGTTGGAAATTGGCGAGACTTAAATTAATTAATCGAGATCTGATCGTTCGACGAAAGTCGAAATTGACTTGAAAACTTCAATCTGTATTTCGAGTAGATAGTTTTGGAATACAATTTGCTCAGAAACGATTTGAAGTGAATGCGATAATGCCATTAAAGTCCAATTCTTGAGGAACGATTGTCACTGTCGTAAGCATCTGAGCAAAACAATATCGTTTTAAAGAAATAATATATAATACTAGCCTCGACGATCTACGTTTATAAAAAGTGCCTACATATATCATGATATGCGGTTTTATAACTGTTAGGATTATAAAAGATACTCGGTTTTACATATTATGAAATATTAAATTAACGTGTTTTTATTGTTGGTCTAGTCTATGTTATGAAATATTAAATTAACGTGTTTTTATTGTTGGTCTAGTCTATGTTATGAAATATTAAATTAACGTGTTTTTATTGTTGGTCTAGTCTATGTTATGAAATATTAAATTAACGTGTTTTTATTGTTGGTCTAGTCTATGTTATGAAATATTAAATTAACGTGTTTTTATTGTTGGTCTAGTCTATGTTATGAAATATTAAATTAACGTGTTTTTATTGTTGGTCTAGTCTATGTTATGAAATATTAAATTAACGTGTTTTTATTGTTGGTCTAGTCTATGTTATGAAATATTAAATTAACGTGTTTTTATTGTTGGTCTAGTCTATGTTATGAAATATTAAATTAACGTGTTTTTATTGTTGGTCTAGTCTATGTTATGAAATATTAAATTAACGTGTTTTTATTGTTGGTCTAGTCTATGTTATGAAATATTAAATTAACGTGTTTTTATTGTTGGTCTAGTCTATGTTATGAAATATTAAATTAACGTGTTTTTATTGTTGGTCTAGTCTATGTTATGAAATATTAAATTAACGTGTTTTTATTGTTGGTCTAGTCTATGTTATGAAATATTAAATTAACGTGTTTTTATTGTTGGTCTAGTCTATGTTATGAAATATTAAATTAACGTGTTTTTATTGTTGGTCTAGTCTATGTTATGAAATATTAAATTAACGTGTTTTTATTGTTGGTCTAGTCTATGTTATGAAATATTAAATTAACGTGTTTTTATTGTTGGTCTAGTCTATGTTATGAAATATTAAATTAACGTGTTTTTATTGTTGGTCTAGTCTATGTTATGAAATATTAAATTAACGTGTTTTTATTGTTAGTCAAAAGCACTATTAACTGCACAAAACGCAAAACAGATGCGTTTTTTATTACTTATAAAAAAAATACACGTTTCCGCAATATGTGTAAACAGAAAACAGAGTAAACTCATTATTTTTAAAGATTTAAAACAATTTTTTCAAAATTTAAGTAACGTTCACCTAATAATCAAATTTTGATATATCCATTATGTGTGAATCTCGCGTTTCTTAAAATACAAAATCTATATTAAACATATCTTCTACTTATATAAGATACGTGTTTTTTCTAAAAAAATCAAAAGTTGTCACTAATCATACTTAATGTGAGAAAATTTCAGATTAAACTGTAACATATGATTTTTATATAACGTCATTACAAATTTAAAAATCTTACTTGCGAAACCTCCGCTATCGAAACACAGACCATTGACGTTTTCTCCTAACCACTTACTTTCCAAACATAACAACCCTTTATTCAAATAGAAACTTTTCAATAAATATAACATCCCGTCTTTCCAATTAGTTGGACATTCCATTTCAATACATTTTTTAGGTTTTTAACAGCTTTTGTCGATACATATATGACAAAAATTTTACCCTATTAAATATAGTGAACCATATGGATCATTCTCCTTATCATATTCTAATTTATATTTATATAAGGTATATCATGCATAATCGTAATTATCAAAATCATTTTTGTTCATACTGCTCATCTGTTAACATTCTAGTCATGGTCTCACATTTCTTACAAAGATTCTCATTTTATGTTTGTTAATACTGTAAAGCCCCAGATTTAACGACTGCCCCCACTGTACCAACACTGATCTTTTCAGCGTGTTTTGTCCCCACTCGCACGCACCCTGAGAAACTTCCCAGAGGGTCACCCATCCCAAAATTGTCCCAACTCAAGCACACTTAACTTTGGAGTTCTTAAGTGATGAGCTCCCGAAAAGAAGATGCACCTTGTTGGTGTGAGTAGTACCAATTAAATCTGATAAGTCTTTTCCTCATCTAACCTCAATTACATCTATAACATCCCAGTCTCGTAATCCCTCTCATTCCGGTGTGAGATCGGTTCATTCATGTGCCCCTTCGCCTCTAGAAGCCTGCCAGGAGCCGCTCATTGTCCGTGCAACCTCTGGCACCGACGATCACTCCCCGCCCTCTTTGAGCCCCGGACCTCACAAATACTCTCTCGGATGGGAAGCCCTCGATCTTTTTTCCCATAAAGTTTACATATTAAAGGGTTAACCCCATGTATAGGTTAGAGCCCTTAGTCCATACATGTTTTAAATCGAGAGATATGCACGGTAAATATAGATCAAAGGGAGATGACTTATATAACATGTCGACTCCCAGAGCATATCCTCGCAATATTTCAGTGGAGAATATGTTCCACACGAGAATCGAAAGTCGGAGAGAAAAATATCACGTCACCACAAGTTTTACCAACTCTCATGTGCCCATGGGAGCAAATCTCTTAATCTTTAATCTCTTCGAGGGGCATGTCATCTAACTATGCCTCTTCATGTTTGATTTTGTTCGTACATTGTAAAATAATATATTTTATTCAAAAATCTTATATCATATACCACTAGGAAAAAAACATTAGAAAATGTTAGACATAGATTTAAAATTATAATATTTTTGGACATGTTCTTCCCTAGAAACTTATTTCTTACATGTATTTTGTGTCTGACCTGATGCTCATAATTCAAGATTAAACACAATTAACGAAATAATGCGACATTTAAAAACGGGTTAAAATTTTCTTTTTGGCCAGTACTGAAAATATAACTTAAAAATATGCAAATACTTAAAATGAGGCTTTATAACAAAAACCAACTTATAACACAACACAGCAACTCCCAACAATATATGTGACTATGTAACAACTACATGGGACATCCCTGATGAATGACTTGACGAAAAATATATATATATATACACATATAACTGGGACACTCGATCAACCCCCCGGGGCTTCACTAGCTTACGCACCACCTGAGCCAGCTGAAGTACCTGGGTAACTTGAATGACAAACAACACAACCAAACAGCCCCGAATGGACAAAGGGTCAACCCCAGTATGGATGACAAAGTAAAACATCAAGCGAAGTATGTATGATATATGCAATATGTTATACAATGCATGTCCGATAACAAGAAAAAACGGATACCAAGATTGGATGCCAAACGAAAACGGTCAACAGCAACATGTGCCAACATCATCGGGAATTCATGAGCTACATGGGCATTCCCAATGAAAAATAGATGTGGCTCATCATCGCGAGTGACGGGAGCTACCCGCCCGTCCACGATGGCATAACAAGGTATCCTACGACCACCCGTCACCATCTAGCCAGGCCACAGCCTCTGAGGGGACAGAAGCTAGCCGGTGCATCATCTCTCGTGAGTAAGAACATCAAAAATACTCCACAAGGAAGCAACTCACTCAAATATAAATGCATCAACTAGCAAAAGATCATCAAGGCTTAATATGATAGATGCATGTGTTCAATATCATGACATGCTCAACATGCAACACAAGCAGCAATACAGATCAAATTACACAACACATAAACAGCACAGAGCACATAATCATACTCTACAAAGCTGCAAATATCAGTTCCGATCCATACCTCAACTCCTGACTAACAATACCTCACAACAGCTCACGGAAAGAGCATAACACCAACACGAGAACAGCTCGTGCAACTGAAACAATAAACTCTGGCCAACCATCCCCTGCTTCCCAAACTCTCGTGGAGAAATCTCGGCAGAAACGTTCAACCAGCCACAAAGCTACAATCTTCTCAAACTACACGAAATCAGCTCTTAAAAACTACAACTGAAACAGGGCCGACTACCAGCTCAACTCAGCTCGAATCTACTCCCCAAATGCGATTATTGGTTCTAAACGAAGCTAAGAACGAAGGCTAACACTTACCCGAAGTCGTTACCTGACTGAAGAACAACTTGTAGAAAATTGCGAAAAGTCGTATGTTTCGACTATCGCCGCGCTCTATCTTCCGACCAACCACTGGCTTCAAGATTGATAGGGAAAAGAGGGGTTTGAAGAGAGGAGCTCAATGGTACCAACATTGCTTCAGGTTGAGTCGCCAACCATTGAATATATAAGATAAGGTTCGATGAACAGTAACGAGGGTTTCGCGAAGAAGATAACAGCTCGAGCTCTCGAGGCGAAAGAAAATATTTAAGTATCGGGAATTGACTAACACTTGGTCAAAGTCAAGGTATATACCACTTAAGTTCTCGGGGTCTGATTTACAGTAACCACCAACCAACTCAGGCCTTTAAGCTGACTCTCCATCCAGTTATCTAATCGATATGCTACAACATCAAAACAGCGTCAACAGATCCGCTCAGAGCTTAAGTGTCAACAGCATAGGGATAACAAATCAATACGGATCCCTCAAATCAGCTTAGCACTTCCAAACAGCACGGGAAAAATCAGCACGCTTATCTCTCCAGCTGAGGCATAGATCAGCTCGCACTACTCGAACCAGCATGCGCAGCTCAACAGTACAGTACTACTAGATCAGCTCATCTCTCACCAGATAAGCTCATCTCGTACCAAATCAGCTCACATCTCGATCAGTCCCAAGGCAACTCGATCGATCAGCACGCTCAATCCAGCCCAACATCGTTCCAACAGATCAGCACACCGTGCTCGATTCAGCTCGTGCTGGCAAAACAGCTCAATGCTCATACGAACCGTTCAGCTTGCACTCAGACCGCATAACCCAGAATAGCTCGCGTCCAAGCTTTTTCACTCAAATAACTCGCATCTGATCTGACCACCACTAAAAACGTTTACTCCAATTTAATTAATCCGAATTAATCTTCCAGACCTCACGCTGTGTAGAAGAAATTTTCACTCATTTGATAAGTTTGGAGGATTGGTTGGCATTTTAGGATACTTCAATTATTGGACGCCAACGATGTCAGGGAACGGTTCAATGTTAAATTAATGCCATAAATATGATGGCAGTCACATGCATATGTATGGCCACACAATTATTCTTTTTCAGAATACAAAAGATCAAACGAAACTAACAAGAAAAAAGAGAGATAGAGAGGGAAAGAAATACATCACAAGTCATGATTGCACCACGACGATTTAACTTATTATTATTTTATTAATATCATATCAAATATATGATACTTCAGAGGAATTAAAATCTTACAACAGTTAGATTATAAAACAGATGTTGGATCAAACTTAACCCATCATATATTTTTACAATCTAACTATTCATGACAACAGAAATCAGATGGTGCATCATAAAATGTCCTCGATCAGTCAAAGGCCAAGATAAATTAAGTTGACTTGCCGGTTTCTTAATCTGTTAGTCAATGGTTCCTGGAATTCTCTTCCCATTTCTCCGATGGGCTGAACGGCGGTTTCGGGGTTGTCCGATCATTTTCATCCTCACCTGATATCTCTTCTAACGACCTTCCTTTCGTTTCGGTGACAAGAAAAGTAAAGAAAAACCCCATCATGTTTGTTACAGCCAAGAGGGTCATAGCTTTCTTGATGTTAGAAATATTCCCATCTTGGGTGTAATTCTGTATCCCAAATGCGCCCACCATTGCCCCAGCCTTCCCGGAGGCAGCGCTTAGTGCATGGCAGGTGGACCTGTAAGCAATATCCGTTACATCAATGATGGATTAAGGTCGTGGGATGTCTAGTATAGTTAAACATGGACTAGGGTGATTAATTAAAAATTTCAAGACTAGAATCTTTTATACATAAATGTTAAAGTTTAATTTTTGTTTTAATAATGAGCTAAAATAAAAATAATAAAGACAATTAAACAAAATTGCCTATGTAGATAAATCCCACATTTACGCGTTATATGTTATGCTATTATCTAGATCCCAATTTTATAAGTAGATGCAGAAAGATCAAATGAGCTTTCAAAAGAATAAAGTCTAGAAGATCAGATCAACAGTTCTCGAAGATCATTGATTATAACTTTGAATTTTGGATTTCATGATGTGTGCGTCATCATATATTTGTTTATTTACAAATAATAAACTCAAAATTCAATAATCAAAACTCAAAATTCTTCAAAGAAGTTTATTTATTTATTTGGATGGTTAATTTAAAATTCTAGCTCCACTCAGTCTGGCTTGTGTAAGTCCAACCCAATTCACCAAGGAGAATGTGTTTCATTCTCCTAAATTTCAGGCCCAGTGTCTAATAAGGACGAGTAGCCCGACCCATCATCCCTGACTAGTCGGTTTTATCATGAGATCATGTCTTCTTCGTAGTATTTTTTTTTTAAATTTTCATATTTTATTCATTGAGTAGAATGTATATTAATTAATTTTGAAAAATACATAATTTTTTGAAACTGATATACCATCAATATTATGGACAATATAATCAAGTTTGGGTAGGATTTACATTCTTTATCCCCATTTATTATTACATCTTATACCCATCCGTTTTTTAAAGTTTCAAATTCATAACCTTGAATTTCAAAACAAAATCCAATATTTGGTTTAGCTTTTGATATACCGTGGAGAGAGCTCATTCAAGCATAATGAAGGCGTTTCAAATAAAATTAAGGGCGAAACGGCGATTTTTAAGGGGTACAAAGTGTAAATTTAAATGAAGATTGAAGAGTCGATGATTTACCTTTTTTCTCGTTGGATCAAATGTAGGATGTGACCTTTTCAAATCAAATAAAGAAAAAAAAAAGTAGGATGTAACAAATATGTAATAGAATGGTAGATTCACTCACCTGATCCTCGTCGGGAAAAGCTCCGCAGGCAAGACAAAGGTGGTGCTATTCGGCCCGAAGTTGGCAAAAAAGAACGTGAGCCCGTAAAGCGCCGCAAAAGTCCATTTGTGATCCTTATTCTTCAGATAGTCGTATCTCACGCCAATTATAAGCATGAAAACCGACATCATGAAGAAGCCCATCAGCTGTATGTAAAAACGCCCGATCTTTTCAATGAAAGCTACAGTGAACCAATATCCCGGAAAAGTCCCCAGCAATGCGATCACAAACATAGCACGTGATGTTTCAAACATTTCTCGGAGCGCGCTCACGTTTTCAGCTGTGTGGGTGAGCCCCATGGTTGGGAAAATGTCTTTTTGGGTCAGATTTTGGCTGTAGAATGCGATGTCTAGAAGAAACCATGTAGTCGTTGTACCTATCAGATGTTTACCGTGGCGTCTCACGAATTCGAGTGAGAGTAAAGGGTACTCGTTTGATGCGTTGAATTGCGCTACTTTGTCGGGTTCAGCTTGGATTTCGATTTCAAGAACTCTGCCCATGTCTGAAGCTGCTTGCTTTGCGTTCCCTTCGATTATGGCCGTGTACCGTGCTGTTTCGGGCATTTTCATACGCCAGTAGAAGGTGAGGATTGCCGGAAGTGAGCCAATCATTAGCACAATTCGCCATACGTAGTCCGCCTCTGGTTCAGTCGAGAGATCATGATTTGTTATAAATGGAGGACCACCATAATAGCCGAGGAAGATTCTAGACATGATCATTGATACAAGTCCAGCAAAGATGATGCCAACTCCTTGCATCGCAAATACTGCAGCAATAAACGCCCCACGTGTTTTCTTGTTCGCGTATTCGGACATGATAGTGGCTGATAAAGGATAATCCCCGCCGATCCCGAATCCAAGCCAGAATCTAAAGAAACACAGAGTTCCCATGACGGCCTTTGGACTTGATCCAAATGATAAACCGGAACAGATGGCACAAAGGGCCATAAGAATCAAAGTGATCCCATAAACTTTTTTCCGACCTAGCTTATCACCTAGGTACCCAAACACAAGTTGCCCGGACAGAGTGCCGACTAGCGCCACTCCAATAACCAAGTTATTGATTGGGTGTGGAAGCTTTCCGGGTTTGCCTGTTGAAGAATCATAGTAGTATAAACGGCCCAAAAGTTTAGTGACGGTGGAGATGCAAAACAGGTCATATGCATCGGTAAAGAATCCCATTCCTGCAATCACAATAGTGGTAATATGGTACCATTGTGTGCGTGCATTATCAAGCGCACTAAGCACAGCAATATTGTTTGAAGCCATTGCTTTTGGTGTGAGGTTGGTTTCTTGATCTGTTTGTCTAGTTTTGTTGTTTGCTTATATATATGTATCTCACAGATTGGCTTTTGGGAGCGAGAAACATTGGGAAATTAAATTTATTCAGTTTAGAACAATGCTGTGGAACAAGAAATTGATTGATGGTTTCCTATTTGGTATATGCTCTTGCATAGTTGAAATCGAGGTGATTTGGTTAATGTACGATGAAGTTTATGGATGCATACACGCTTGCATCCGATCCCAATATCAAGAGGCTCTAAAATCTGAAAATCCATTCCAAGTCCACTTCAACTTCCCAAGTCGGATCCTTGCAGAAATGATTGACCTCAGAAAAACTATACACGTAAAACTTCTATTTTTTTCTCATTCCGTTTATATATACGTAATCATCTCAATTTAGTAATGTCACATTTATTTTGGTAAAAAAAGTATTTTATATTAGGTTAGTTTCTTTTGGATACCACTTTAAAGTTTAAACCTTTGGTAGATTTTTAAGTGATTTCCACATTCCCCGATCTGAATGAGATTAATGGTGAAGTGTTCTTTGTTACTGTTTTTGGAATATTCTTGTCCTTGAATTCGATGATTGTCTCTATCAGATTATATTTATTAGGTTGTCTTCAAGTTGTCATCTAATATTTGCCACCGTGATATCCATCATCCCCCACTCGTGCATTTATTCTTGAGACTAACGTGCTATATTCATGACTGTGATGAATATTTGGAGTTGATTCTCTACGGCTTGCAAGATGATACGGTCATTTTGAGGAAGATTTTCTGGACTAACCATTAATTAGTCGATAAAACAATAAATACTTCCGACCAAGTGATTTTTTCTCAACAAAATACCCATGTTATATCTAGCATCACAGATCATAAAACTTGGCCGCAGCAGCACATTGATGAAATCAAAATTCACGCAATCAAGATGTTTTGTGTCGGCACCAATAATACCACAGCCAAAAAGTTAGATGCCAACATCAGCTCCATAATATCTCCTAGATGGTTTCAGCATCGCCTAACAGGTTCTGGTGGTTTAAAGAATGGATCCTCTCCACTTTGATAGATTGCAAATAGCTGCTTCGAGTAGCGTTCGGCTAATTCCCTGCATAGTTCATCCCCATTTGGGTTGAACACTAGCAACTCTTCTACAGACTTCTCCATGTCACTTTGTGGTTCACCGTTGGTGAGAAACTCGGCCAACGCGCTGCCCCTGTCAAGTCACCCATAAGCCAAAAGAAAAAACCTCAATCATTTTATTTTCAAGTGGACATGGCATCATAATCAACTCACGCATATTAATGTAGCATGCAGATAAAAAGAAGCTACGAGCAAATAAAGGAACAGACATACACACAAGTAATACTAAACTATACCTGTATGCATCACACTGGCTAAACCCTCGTCCATTAAGATTTATCGTTGCTTTACAAGATTTTTCCTCAGAAGTTTGTTGCCGATACAGAGCACACACAGCCTTCATGCATATTTCAGGACTTTTACCGAAATCAGCAAGCATTTCTGCTTCAAAATCCCACATCATCTTGTGTTTACCATCCCTTCTTAAACCAGACATAATTTCCTTGTAGTCCATGCCACTATCTGAATCTTCGGATTCAGTAAAAGTGTCCTTTGCAGAAACATCACTGCAATCATCAGAGCTATTTACAATGAATCCACCCAAGTTTTCACCTTCACTAACAGAGTCATCCAATTGGTTTTCTTCTTCATCAGATTCTTGTTTCGGGGTTCCAACATTCTTCTGTCTCTCTTTACCCATCTCTGCAAAATTCTGCTGCTTCATTAAGCGTCTTCTAGGCTTAGGTTCATCAATGCTGTCCTGGGATTCAGTATCATAAGCAGAGTTGCTGTTCATGTTTGAATTTAAACCATGCGAAAGCTGATTTTTACACATAAGTTTGCCAATTGGAATATTATCATCACTTTCACTATCACTGGTAACAATCTTAGAGACTCTTCTCCTCTTAGGAGTCAAAAGATAGGGTTTGCTCCCATTATAGCAAGCAAAGTCTTCTTCTTCCTCTCCCTGGTGCTCAAGCACACTAGAGCGTCTAACTTTTGAGATCAACTTTTTTTCATACATAGCATTTCCCAACCCATCATGGGTAGAATTAAAGGACACCTTCCTTCCTGTAAGCTCAAGATCCTGTAGATCAATGTTGGGGGCATCTAGATTACCGTCACTGTCATCGATATAAATGACATCAACAGGAGGCCTACCACCTGGTGTCGAGGGAGAAAAACTATTCAAGGGGCTCTTGTCTTCGGTAAAGCTCAAACACTTTATAACTCGTCTACCACATTTAACATTGAATTCAGATTGGCAGCTTCCCTTCATTTCATCAGCACTTGAATGCGTTTTAGATGACGTATCACCTGGAGGGGTGACTGCTGCACAGGAAGATAAACGAGAAAAAGACAAAATTTAAAGCATCAGACTGATATGATCAATTTTACATGCTATGTACCAAGAAAAGAATACCTGTCACATCATTATCCTCGTTTGATTCATTTTCATCATAGTTTTCGACTGGTGATGCCGCAACCGGAACAGGATTTGGTCCAGATTTTCCATTCAGGTGTGCCAAATCCATATCGGTAAAATCCAAGCCCTTTCTCGACATCTCAGCCTGTAATAGCTTCCGCAACTCCATCACCTGTATCTCTAGCTCTTTACATTTCACCTTCCAACCAGCAATCTCGCATTCAGCTTTCTTCTTCTCACACTCCAAAACACTATTTTCAATCACCAGCTTTGTGATCTTGTCTTCCCCATCATCCATCGTCAAATCAACTACCCCATTTTCTTTACCAGTAACTCTTTGAAGTTCCTTGTTTTTCTGCCTCAACACATTAACCTCATTCTCGAGCTTACCTACAAGCCGTACTATTACATTCTTTTTCTCCTCAATTTCCAGTTCCAAGAGTAGATATTTCCTCGTGATTTCATTTTCCTTTTCTAAGCATCTCCTGCACTCTCCACAATCCCACTTCACTCGCACTTCATCATTTACCAAGTCTTCACTTTCCATCTCCTCCAACGGTAATACCCAAATGAATCTGCACTCCACAGTTTCCGTTCAATAAAACCCTAATCGTGAAAAAAAGAAAGAAAATATAATTTTAAACAAATTAGGAAACCCATTTTAGGACAAGAATAGAACAGCAAAACCGCAATCTGTTTGTCCAAAACAAGCCCTCAACAGCATAAGATCGTCACAAATGACAAACAAATCGTTTACCGGAGGTCCTTTTACGATATCAATTTCAAGATTTTGTGCAACGCCTTAATGAGCAGGCTTCTGCCTGCAAGTGTGCCCAGAAACAAAATCTTAGGTTGCTGGAGAATTGAGACAGCAGAAAGAACTTACGATTGACGACTACACAAGAAGTTTCCACAGAAACTGTCTGATAACCCAAACGCTTGTCCCGAAATTTTCCTTTTTGAGTAACGTCGCTTCGTAAATGCTGTATTATATGTAACGTTTCAAATAATCATATTAACTAATGGCCAAATGATGATCAAAGTATTCCTTTTGATAGGATTAAAGCACTGTTTGCAACCTCAAAGTAGAGATTAAATTCCTTTGAAGGATAAACAAGGAAGAATGTCTTTACTTTCGTACGTCTGATTTTATTAATTTTTTTTATCTCCCTTCTATTTTCGAGTTTACATACTCTACAAGAATAATATGATATTTGGGCATATCTAATATAAAATAATCAATATTTATCATTTATGATGACCGATGTAACTGTGCGTCTGTGCCCAGATATGGCTGGATTGTATTAATGAATAAATAGTGTTCTTAAATACAGCTCGCGGACACTGGTCACCGATCCCCTCAACCGCGAGCTCGACATCAAACTTGAAAATGAAAATTTTCAGCCTTTTCAAATCACCTCAGAAGATATTCCCCAAACGCCAAGATTTTTTCAACTCTGCCCCTCGACCATTTTCCGCTGCATCTTTTGATAGTTCAGAACTGAAGGAGTTCATGGAATATATGGAAACTTTGAAGAACTACGAAAAATCCGGCGTGCCGAAGAACGCCGGAACGGATTCTGGTGACGGGTTTGATTTGGGTAGGATGAGATACTTGTTGCAGCAATTGGGCAATCCTCAATCCAAGTTCAAGGTTGCATTTTGATCAAGTTTCGATTTGGATATTGTGCATCTTTTTCTCCATTTCTTGTGCCACAAAATCACAATTTTGAATGAGTTTCTCCCAATTTTTTGGATTTTATTGATTTATCTGCTCGAGGCAAGGTAACTGAGCTACACAGGAAAGTATAAAGGGCTGGTTTAAATTTATTTACAATTATCTGGGATTGTGAAGCTTATATTGCTGTTTTTTGTCCACGGACATGTTTTTACTACCGTCATTGCTGATTTTCCTGTCTGGCAAACTTATTATGAATCTGTGTTCTGAATGGACTGACGTTTGGTATAGGCTTTCCATATTGCTGGAACAAAAGGGAAAGGGTCGACTGCGACTTTTCTGGCTAGTATATTAAGGGCAGAAGGGTATTCTGTTGGTTGCTACACGAGGTATGATCTGTTATGTTGATCGATGATGCATGCACCATAATTATGAGTTTAGCTGTTGTGACTGATGAACTTTTCGTGTACTTTATGTTTAATTTGACCTTTGCATTTATTTATTTGATCAGTCCACATATACGAACTATCAGGGAGCGCATAACACTGGGAAAAACAGGAGAGCCGGTGTCAGGAAAAGCATTGATTTCTCATTTCCTGAAAATAAAGAAGGATCTTGATATCGTGGTGGGACTTGAAAAGGGTCAGCTTAGTCATTTTGAGGTACCACTGATCTCTTGTTGATTCTTAAGCTTAGTCATTTTGAGGTACCACTGATCTCTTGTTGATTCTTATGCCTTAAACTCAACTAATATTTTAAGCTGGTGTTCCTGTCTTTCATTATCGATCCTAGGTTCTCACTGCCTTTGCCTTCAGCCTCTTTGCTGAAGCGAAAGTTCAATTTGCAGTCATTGAGGTTGGTTATCTAAATATCATCTTGACACGTACATTACCCAACAAACTCTAATTGCTTCTTTTGTTAATGTTTTTATTCCACTGTTGACAAGTTGTTTATATGTTTTTTAGTCCGACCACCAACTCTTGTGAAGTTTATGCTTGATAAGTAATGGTACGATCAGCCTGGTGGCTAAGATCGTTAACAATATTAGTTCTAAATTTGTTGTGCTTTTTTCACTTATCTGCATCACATGTACAGGCTGGATTGGGTGGAGCACGAGATGCAACCAATGTAATTAATAGCTCTGATCTTGTGGTAGCAATCATTACAAATATTGGCGAGGAGCATCTAGCAGCACTTGGGGGTTCTTTGGAAAGTGTTGCACTGGCAAAATCTGGAATAATTAAATATGGACGCCCAGTTAGGTGGTTTTTCAGCTATCATGCTCTCTGTGTCACATTACTCGAATTCCTTATATATTTGGTGCGGCGTAAAGTGCTCAACATGACTAACTGGTTGATGTTATAGCTTGTTTTAGGTGGGACGTTTCTTCCACACATTGAGCGCATGATTATTGATAGGGCAAATTCTTTATGTTCACCAGTGATATCAGCATCAGATCCTGGAAATAGAAGTATTCTAAAAGTTATTTCGAGAGTATCTCAGATGCCAAGGCAGCTATGTGATGTGGTGCTCCGAATTAAGAGGGACCTTTGTGTGGTAAGCTGTTACATAATAATATCTGGTTTAATTCCCTGTTGCATTGTTGTTCACGTCAACTTCAACGAAAACTTTGTGACTTACACTTTTTAAAAAAAAAATTATTTTGCATATTTCTTGTGAGTTCTGCTTCTATGTTGCAGTTTGTTGAGTTGTTTGATGTGAAATTACGTTTGCTTGGTTCTCACCAACTTCAAAATGCGGCAACTGCTACTTGTGCAGCACTTTGCCTTCGTCATCAAGGTGGGAAAGGGTAACTTCTTGTTTTTCTCTTTCTAATCCTTTAGCAAAGCATGTTATTTTTAGCTTCGAGCCACCGCGTGGTCATATGTTTGTATTTTCAATCCAAAAGCTGATTTCATCAAGGACTTGAGGCAATCAAATACCACCCATGCCAAAAAATAATCGAAATATGGTTAATATTCAGCTCACATGTATCTTTCTTCTTAAAACGACTTATCATGAATAGAGATATATTTCATAGGTCTTGACTTTGATTTAATTATTGAATTCTTTATTGTTGGTTCCATAAAAGTTTCCCATAATTTGAGCGTGGATTAGACTTTCGACACCCATTTGCTTTGTTTGTGTTTCAGGATGGGCATTGTCAGACGCGTCCATTCGTACTGGTCTAGAAGATGCATTTTTGCTTGGAAGAGGTCAATTTTTAACATGTAAGGAAGCTGAGGTATTAGGATTGCCGGGAGCTGCTGTACTACTTGATGGAGGTCCGACTGCAATGTTTCATAAAGATTCGTATTCATAATATTTCGTGTCCCCAATGAGTGCAAACCAGGATTTTGGTCAAGGGAGGGCAATTAACAGATTTTGGAGTGAAACTTAGATTTCTGGAGAAGTCGAACATAACCCTGAAAATAATTTCAACCGAGCAAAAGCAGTTTGCCTCAACCTTTACCAAATCCCCTTGGTTCCATGTCTCTTTTTAAAATTTTTCATTCACCAGAATCATTTTTCATGTATTAGTGTTTCCTTGGGTCTTGTTTTATGTCTTGTTTAATGTTTACTATATTGCTATTTTTTCAGCGCATACCAAGGATTCAGCCCAAGCTTTGGCAAATGTAATTAAAACAACATATCCCGAGGCTAGCTTGGTTTTCGTGGTTGCTATGGCAAATGACAAAGACCATTTAGGTTTTGCGAGAGAGCTACTATCAGGTTCAGCATCTGTTTTGCTCATATAGTTGCATAGAAAAGTACTTTGCCGACGTCATGGCCGACTTCAGTATTTTCATGGGCTAATCTGGTGTTGATTGTCAGTGGTAACTTCATTCTCAAATATTCATATATGATGCTTGAATTTTCTGAAATTGCAAATTTTGTCTGCAAAAATAATTAATTTTCCTTCTCCGCTAAATTGTTTCCAACTTTTTAGGAGTAAAGAAGTCTTGCTGCCTCGTGTGTATTTCCAGTAACTTTTTAGGTGATGACCCAATTAGGACATGAACACATGCACGTATCAAACAACAAAACTATTCAAACAATTCTAGGAAAAATGCCCAGAAAAATGTTACTTTTTGTCTCCATGGTCCTAATTAAGGAGGCGTTTGTATTTTATGTACAGTTTTTTAACTATCACAGGGAATGACTCTTTGAAATAACTATATTCTCTTTACTTGGCTTATTGGCGGTTACGCTTGAAATATCCAAATCAAGATGAGCTGTTTGCTATTGCAGTTGGATGCTTGGAGGCTGTGGTTTTCACTGCAGTCAACATTGCTGGAGACAAATCCCGAACAGCTTCAGCATCGCAATTAAGAGATTCTTGGATACAAGCTTCTAGAGATATGGGTATCGATATTATTTGTTGTGGAACAACGAAGCATGAAGATCAATGTACTCCATCTACAAGAAAGAGTGGGCGTCAACCCATTTTGTTTGCGGAAAGCTCATTTGAGGATTCAATGAGCTTTGGGCATAGTATCCTGCATGCTAAATCATGTGGGATCATCGTATTCACTGGATCTTTGCACATTGTTTCAGCTGTTCTAGGCCATCTTCAGGGATGATGCATTTCCGGTCGGGGAAGATTATCCTTTTCTTATTTGGTTTTCTGCTGATGCTATAACTTTCACGTCCAACATGTGGAGGCGGGCTTAGGACTAGAGGTGATTTTCGTTTTTCGCCAGAATGGATCCTTCTGTGGGACAAAAGTTCTCTCTTTACGAATGGCGCAAGCAAATTCAATCTTTTTTCGCCTTCTGTTCCATCCTTGGCTATTTGAATCCCAAGCTTTTAATGCGATAAGGTATCTCATGATTCAAAACTTATTATCTACACATCCCACATGCAATTAATCACCCTACCGAAACACACATTGAGTGTTAAATATTTTTCATTTCATTATTAGCACCTATCTCCCATAGTTTGAGAGACAATATATATAAGCAGCAAACACATTGAATAGCTTCATCATTCAAAAGTTCCAAGTGTTTTGCGATGGTAGACAGTGATGTTTAATGCAATATTTTATGTCAGTTAAAGTGAGATGCTGTCAAGATTTTCTCGGGGCCAGGGTCTGAACTAGTCATTCCCCGTTGGTTGTATATAATCAAATTCATGATAAATCAATTACCAAATATATTAATTAAGTCGGGTCCCTTCAGATAAAATGATAAATGAATATTTAACTCTTGAATGGTTGATGACAGAGAGAAGGCGAGGCATTTTCATGCAAACCACTTGTGGCATCGATTCTCAGTTAAGAATTTACATGGATATATATATTATATATGTAGTCACAATCATATTTGGCGGAGGAAAGTGAATTCTTGGCTCTCGCATCCATCGTTTTAAAAAATTCATGGACAGTTAACTTATAAGCAAAAAATTCTAGAGAACAGAACAATATACTTAATTGAGAACTAAAAGACCCTTATATGAAAAAAGACCCTCATATAAAATTGATTATCCTGTAATTCACCATCTTATCAAAGAATATAATAACCCATTGATTCCTCAACCTAAATGCATACATAATATTAATTTTTATTTCCCTATTCAACTGGTGCAGGTAGCTAGTCTCCTGTAATTGGATCAGACAAAGTGGTTAACATTTACCCCAGTCAGTTGCTTTCTTTATCCGACAACATATAATTATTTGACGAGTGCTGAATTTATAGTTTTACCAGAATCATATTGGATTCTCGTCTGGTACTTTTCATGGTTGGCAATATCGGGCTTCTCTCCAACCAATGTGCACTAAAAGTTGATAGATCTTTAACAGTTGACTTATTCGTCCTTCAACATGTAATCGATCTCTATTTAAAATTAGAGATTATTCTTTGTTTTTTACTAATACGTAAAAATCCCATCAAGAAAAATTCAAGGCCACATTAAGTAAATGAATATACAACTTGACAATATTGAACCACCATGCACCTGGGTATATATAACTCTCCCACCCATTCCATATGATGAACTCGAATTCAAATCTAAATTTAGAGAAAACTACTTTCAGCCGCACCATATACATATGCTTAGAGAGAACCATTATTCGACCTCTTTTCACATCTTTTTTGCAGTAAAACTTCTTCCTCGATCAGTTATTTGAAAATGGGAAATGAAAAATCATCTGAAATTTTCAGGAAATCCCTCTTCGTTGAAAGTAGCGCTTGTCTTGAATATTATTCTCTGGGAAATGCTTCTCGTAATGATGACATTAATCCAGTGCATGAGTATTTAGCAGCTTGTTCTGCTTATTATTATGCACTCCGAGAATCCATATCGATACATCAGATCCATGATATTGCAGCAGCTTCGCCTAAGTCAAAGAGACAAAATATTATCCATGCCCGGATAGATTCGAATACTCATGCTTCTACTCTTGCTTCTCATGGGTCGGTAAAAATGTCGCATATCACGGTGGAGAGAAACCGGAGGAAAGTGATGAACGACCGTCTTTCTGTTCTTCGGTCTTTGCTGCCACGCTTCTACATCAACAAAGTATGCATGCCCACACTCTTCATGTACAATTTTTCGTTTCATGTGGATTTGTTTTGCCTAAACCATGCATGTCCGTTTGAACTAACATCTCTCCTATAATATTTGAGGTATAGTTTATATTGTTATATATCAACTGCATGTATAGACAACAACGTTATATTTGTTGCCACTTCGAAGTTACGTCGAAAAATAACTAATATGAGGGTGGACTTCAATTTGACAACATGATAAAGAGTTACGTAAAGCTGAGAAAAAAAATCCCTCATTTGGAATTTTAGAACCCTTTTAAGACAAATGATGATTTAACTAAAGAATGAAAAGGCCATTTCCTACAGACTGACAAAGCATCAATAATTGGCGGCGTCGTCAACTACATACAAGAACTACAGCAAAATCTACGATCCCTCGAATGTGAGAAGAAATGCAGGGGTTCAAGCCTGAAACGACCACTACCACCAAGTTTTCCTATGAGCCCGAGTACATCTCGTTCAAGAAGCCCGTACAACCAGAAGCCAGCTTTCACGAGCCCCATCGAGCTATCTCCTTCCAACATTTCCTCAACTTCCTCCACCAATGACACGATCAACGAGCTCGTGGCTACATCCAGATCAGTTGTTGCTGAAGTCGAGGTCAAGTTTTCGGGCCCAAATCTGCTCCTCAAGACGACATCGCGTCGCATTCCGGGCCAAGCCCTGAGAATAATTCCTGCGCTGGAAGAACTTAAGCTTGAAATTCTGGAAGCCGACATCACAACCGTTGATAATAACACAATAGTACATTCTCTCACTATTAAGGTAAGCAAATGTTTATTCATGGATAAATTTGGAAAATTATTTCCTTAATCTTTTTCTTAAATAGTTACTTTCTTTACTTATTTTATTTTTCTTAAATTGCTTCATTCATCGAAGCATGTTTGCTTAAATTATTTTGTATATTGTTATTGATTTATGGTAGACCAAATAAAATAATTTCCATCATAAATGAAAAATTGGCTTGACTGATACCATTTGTCCGTACAGATTGGAATTGAATGCCAGCTTAGTGCAGAAGAATTGGCTCAGCAAATTCAAAGGACATTCTGCTAATTAACCCTCGTCGATCAGCAATATTATATATATATATATGTAAGTGTGTGTGTTGTGCGTGTGTGTGCTGATTAATTTGTAGTAATATAATATATTTCTTTGTTTTTTTCATTTAAATATGTGATACAGTCTCATATTTTAATTTTGTAGAAGTTTGCTGTTGGCTATGGTTCTATCGTAGCATTTTCTCGTAGTATCCTGTTAACTTGTTAATTCTATAATATATTACTATATTTATTTTCCGAATAACCATTCCTATTTACTTGCAAAAAATTAATATTTTTAAAAACTCTCTAAATTATGTCAAAATAGAAAAAATAGAACTTTTTTTATCCAAATTTTTCTTACGGATTAGCATTAGGCTTCGAGTGTCGGTTGATTTAGATTTATCACATTCCCTCCATATTTATTAGAACATAACTATTTTTTTTTACTAAAAACATATGAAATCCTGTTGCATAATAATTTTACAAATGAAACTCATCGAAAAGTTCAAAATTTATTAGGATTATTGGTGCTTGATCGATCCATCTATATTCTGCTTATCTTTGATAAATAGTTACTTAAAAAAATGTCAATTACGAAATCTTTTTTCATTGAGAAACATGGTGAATTATATGAAATTTATTATTTTTTTATACGCGGAGTTATCTTTTGTTATTCACGTAAATCAACAGAGATCATATGATAGTCATATAAATTTTGATTTACTATAATATACATCTTATGATATATATACCGCCGTCCTCCGACTTTCTTACCGCATATCTGTTCATTTAAATAATGGGTCCTACAGAACTCAAAGTGATATCTTAACAGCGAATTAAAATATGACACGCGGCAGAAAGAATATCCATAAACCCCCGCCGCACATATCTCCTTCCACTTAGTTGCCATGTCACGACAAATGGACATTAGATCTTCTTCGTCGGTTATGGGAATCGCCGTTTTCAACCGTGGATATTTCATATTTGTTGCGAAGGCGTGTGGACGCAAAATTCGAGCTATTTTATAGTTAAAATTAAAATAAAATAATAATTTAATTGCAGAGGAAATGATCTGTTCAGTTCATATCGCCGGCGGACGGGATCTCTGCGGCTACTCGATTATTTTGTAGCTGGCGATCATTCACTTACTCAGGTAATTCTGTTTAAGGGACATTTCGTATTGGTGAAGATGTGTGGAAGAAGATGATTTGGGGTTGAGGAGTCCATGATAAAGTAGTTTTAGGGGCGAAAAGCTCTTGTTTAATAGATAAATAGCGCCGGAAATCAGTGTTGTATTTTCCCTTTTGGTGGTGAAACAATATGTAGTTCCGTCTGAGAAAGTGGAGCTTAATTGGTGGTCATTATTAACTGGCTTTCATATAGTTGATACTTGATATCTCGAATGATAAATGATAATTGTGAGTATCTGCATGTTACAATGATGGTTCTAGAAGCATCTTAACTTTAATTGTGTTTCAGTTTTGACAGGATCTGAGTATCGTAACTCATCTTATTCGGGAATTTACTGCTGGATCACATAACATTGGCATGGGAGTTGTGACGGTTTCTAGCTCTGCCGCGAGGAGTCCACTGGGATTGAGCTCAAGATTTTCCACTCATATATCCTTATCGAAAAAACCGGTTATATTAGCATTCAAAAGTGATAGGAGTAAAAGTGCTACTCTAGTTGCACCGCTAGAATCTGTATGTTTATCTGTGGAGACAAAGAAGGCAGATGAAAAGAGGTTTATAACTGTGAAGAAGGAGTCAGGGTATACACCAGATGTCACAATAGATCAAGCCTCGTCAAGTGCATCAGAGTTGGATTATAATGAAGCTGCTGCCAAATTAGAGCACATATACAAGCATAGTCCTGCGACAGATATTTCTGAAAAGGAGCTCAGAGATCAAATAACGAGGAGAAGACGGTCACGAGGAAAGAGGACTGAAGATGCTGCAGAAGTGTTGGAGAATAAAACTGCTGATACTGTTGTCAGGAGTAAGATGACAAGGGCGAAAAGATTGAGCCTTGAAAATAGGATTGCTCTTAGAATGAAAAGAGAACATGACCATACTGTGTCGTCCCAGAAAAGGAAACAACGGAAGAATGATGAAACGGAAAAGATTGATAGGCTTGTTAGGGATTATTCCTCCTCCATCGATTGGGTTAGCTTAGACTGGAAGAAAATGAAGATTCCACCGGTTCTCCCTTCTAATGAGCATGCCTGGTTATTTAAGCTAATACAACCCATGAAGGTGATTTCATTGGTTTGGATAAAAAGTAATTAAAATTTTGAACAAAGAACATTTCTTATTTGGTATGTTTGATCCACTTATCATTTCTGGTCTGATAATTTTGCCTAATGCCATTTAGACAATTCTCCAAGTCAAAGAGGAATTACAACATGATCTGCGAAGAGAGCTTAATGACTACGAGTTAGCAGAGACAACGAAGACCACTAATGCCCAGCTGAAGAAAGAAATGGAAGTTGGTAGAGCTGCGAGAAGTAAATTGATCAAGGTAATTAGCTTTTCTTCGGTTGGGTTGAGGAGGGAGGTGTGTCAGGCCTGATTTTTAAAATCTAACTGCTCCTACTATCCATCATGCGAAGCTTAAACCTTTTCTATGGCTTGCTTTATGGGGTAGAAAATCTCACTGAAGCCTTTGCTTTTTAATTGGCTACAGCACAACCTCCGACTTGTTTTATTTGTGATGAACAAGTATTTTCAAGATTTTGTGAATGGCCCAAGATTCCAAGACCTCTGTCAAGCTGGAGTAAAGGGACTTATAATAGCTATTGATCGCTTTGAGCCAAATAGGAAGTTCCAGCTCTCAACATATGGCCTCTTTTGGATCAGACATGCAATTGTTCGTTCTATGACGCTTTCAAGTTTCACTAAGGTCTCCTTTGGCCTTGAGTCGGTATGCTCTTTTTCCTTGTTGCTGTCACATGATTTAATTCTGTAACCATGAATTTTATTACTGTCTGAGTAGGAACTGAGATATACTATTTGACATTTTAAATAATTATGAGTTGCTTCGCTTCCTCAAAGGTGGCCCTCGTTAAAAATTCGTAACTTGAATATTATTTATATACTACTTAATATGAAGCGTCTACAAGATCACCTGTTTTTCTGGATGAAACTGCTATCTTGGCTTATTTTTCCAAATCTCTCTGCAAATTTACATCTAACTACTGTAAAAACTGAAATACTTTCTGATGTAGGTCAGAGCAGAAATCCAGAAGACAAAGCTAGAGTTGTCATTTGAGCTCCAAAGGTTACCAACGGAGAAAGAAATTCTAGACAGAGTTGGAATTTCCCCAGAACGATACCAAGAAGTGATGAGGGCTTCAAAACCTATCTATTCTCTCCAGGCTCGGAATGCAGTTACCCAAGAAGAGTTCATTAATGGGATAACTGACGTTGATGGTGTTGAAGGAGGTAAGCGAAGGCAACCAGAACTTCTCAGGCTTGCTCTAGACGATGTGGTAAGTTCGAGTCTCATTTTTCGTTGCCTTGTGGCACAAAGAAATGAGTTTATTTGACCTAGATTGTGTGTTTGCCAATGCTAAGAGTTCATTTCATTTTCCTCGAGGTTTTTGCCTTGTTGAAGGGCTTAATGAAATAGCATCCAAAAACTCATCCATCCCTATTGTTCATTAGTTAGCATTAATTCATCTGGTTGAGCTTGCATTCAAAGGACACTAATGTATAAATCACCTGACCACCACTTTTTTCATTTGCTATTTTGACAGCTCGATTCTCTGAAGCCCAAAGAGAGTTTGGTTATCAGACAAAGATATGGCCTTGATGGCAAAGGAGACAGAACACTTGGAGAAATTGCAGGAAATTTAAACATATCAAGAGAAATGGTAAGGAAACATGAGGTGAAGGCACTTATGAAGCTTAAGCATCCAGCTCGGGTCGATTATCTTCGACACTACATTTTTAAATAAACAAGTTCGTGCTCAAGTGTGTGTTTTCCAAATGATCAATCTCCAGCTCCGGCCCGAGGTCTAGCTCCCGCTTCAGGGAACTTGTTTGCTGTATATTATGTTATACAAACCAGGTGTCCTGTAGTTTGTAAAATGAGGTTCCAGTAATAATCTGTCAACTTGTACAATTCATTTTTCCAGGTCACAATCTGCTGGTAAATATACACATGATCTAATTCTTTCGATTTTTATTTGTTTTCTACCACATTTTTCTATCTTTGTTTTACATGGCTACGTCTTCTTAGCAACTGGACAATTTACATAATTGAGGGACGCACAATATCTGAAGGTGGACCGACCACCCGAACACGTAACACGTAAGTTGAACTCAGGAGGTTCGGTTTGAGGTCTTCATCGTGGAAATTAATATAAGTATCCAACTTTTCAATATTTGTTATGTTTTCTAAATTTTTTTACATGATTGGGGTTAGGACTCTGGCTGGAGGACCAAATTGATCTTGGAGCCTCTCCCCATGTTGTCTGACTCTAAGTTTGCATGAAAAATATTAGAAATTTTTTTCAGATTGGAATGTCAACAAGGATTTCGTGAAATGTGTTTGTCAAGCAAGCCAACAAAACTCAGTGGAAATAACGAATATATTTTATATACAGACTGGAAAAAAAAAAACACACACACATAGACACACACAACACATATATATATATATATCTTCCTCCGGCTCCCACGTGGCATCATGTGATTGGATCAACTATTCATCTTCAACATTTTTGTTATGGTTTTTGTAAATTCGAACCAATCACATGGTGCCACGTGACAGTTCGAAAAAATGTGAGGAATTTGATCATGTAGGATATCAAGTTTATATATATATATAATCATGTTAAAACAATGTCAAATATATACTATCATTTTTTATTACAGCGCTTTTTTGCACTGGTCCGGATTTTGATGGAGTAATCGAAAATTTACTCTGATTTTTGTATATCTGAAAAACCTGTGAATTCTTTTTTATTAGAGAATTTATTATTTATAAAACATTTTTAATTTTAGAGTAAATGAGAAGAATTCTTTTGTTTTTAGGTTGTGGTTTGTTTTCCAACCTTTTGTAGGTTCCATTTTTTTTAAAAATATTATATTTTGATAAGACAATGGCCATTTTATAATATGATTTCGTTGAACGCTAAGTACTACTAGATAATTTATCTTAATCAATTGAAATGAAAAAATAATTATATTTAAACATTTTTTTTTATTTGTAGCCTGTTTGATTTATTTTAGTGTTCAAACTATGATAAAATCTCGTTCATTTATGGTTAAGGATACATCGGATTACTTGAATAGTTTTTTTGATATAAATATTTTTGCATTTTATATTAAAGATTAAATATCACAAATTGACGCCAAAAAAGAACAAGTTATTCCCCCCAAATTATAAATGGCAGCATTGGTTCATTCATATTTCATAGGTTCATTTTCAGCTGATTAGATAAGGTTTCTCTCGTCCTCTCCGCAATCCTGTGGTTCAAACTGAGAGGGAAGCAGTACTGTGTGAGCTGTGTGCTCTCTTCTGCAGTTTTGTGAATTGGATTCCAGTTTGTAGACGCTACCCTCGGACACACTTTTCTGTTTAAACCCTAAAACTCTCTATTGAAATTTGAAATTGGAAGTTTTACAATGAGTATATCGCTTCAGGCTTCCATCATTCACAGGCCATCGCTTCTTCGGTCGAGCCATTTTTCTGTTCCTCAAAAATCCAACCTTTCTAAGTTTTCTCCGCCCTTTTCTTGTTCTTCAAGGCTGAATTGTAAGTTTAGTGATTCAAAGTTTCTCCACTCTAGTTTTTTAAGGCATCGTTTGATTGTTTCGACCGCATTGAATTCTGCTTCGAGTGATTTAAGTTCAATTCAGGAATCAGGTAGCAGTAATTCAAACTCTGATTTTGAGAATCCCGAGATAATTGAACACAATAATGGAGCTGTTTTGACCGAAGGTGGGAAGGTGGATGATGAGTTGGGGAAGGAGGGCTTAGAAGTCAATGAGGATGTGAAGAAGAAATTTCCGATAATGGTATTTTTGCTGGGAGTTTTTGTGAGGTTGAAAAATGGGTTCGAGGGGGTCTTAAGTTCAGATTGGTTCGGTTGGTGGCCGTTTCAGCGTCAGGAGAAGCGGTTGGAGAAGTTGATTGCTGATGCTGATGCAAATCCTAAAGATGCGGCAAAGCAAGGCTTGCTTCTTGCGGAACTCAATAAGCAAAGGTCAAATTCTCTTTAATTACAACTGAGCAAATATAAACTGGGAAAATATCGGTGTGGCCCTTGTCTGAATCCTGTAATTCCTTAAACTGTATGATTCTGGTATTTACTAATAATTCTAAAATTTCATTTTTAATCATTGAGTGTATATAAGCTAGTTATTCATTAAGAAGGCGTTTGGATAAAGTAGCTTTGAAGCTGAAGATTTTTTATGGATCTTATCACATGTTATAATTCTTTCAACACGGAGTTCTCAGTTTGTGTTGGATGAAATATTCTTCAATCAGAGCTTCTTAACCTGTTATTAAAATTTGCATTTTGTTGTATCAATTGAATTTGAAGTTCTTTTCTACTTCTTATATTTTTCTTATCCTTATTAATGCATCTTGTTTCTCAAAAACAAATTGAAGTTTTTAACTTTTAGGAGAAACTGAAACTGCAAGCCATTCTACCTTGACTTTGCTGAAGTTGTTGCATGCAATTTATGTCTAATTTAAAGCATATATTCAGTATGTGGAATAATCTGCGATTTTATGATTATCAACTCAATGGATGTTAGGTTAATGAAGTAGGAACTAGGGGGTTAAATACTGAGAATCTTTGTTAGTTTGGTTTCCCAGTTGAAAGCTAATGGTGAATCGGACAGCATCACCATTCTGGAAGTGTCCTTGTGATATATCAAATTTATTTAGCATGCAAAATTGCTCCTAATTACTTGTAGTAGACTTGGTTATATCAAATTTATTTAGTATGCAAAATTATTCCTAATTACTTGTGGTAGAATTGGTTTTGATGTGTTTCTTTATTGTTTTTCTTCTATATTATTCAGTCCTGAGTCCGTCATCCAGCGTTTTGAACAGCGAGCTCATATCGTAGATAGTAGAGGAGTAGCAGAATATATTCGGGCACTGGTGGCCACTAATGCAATTGCTGAGTATTTACCTGATGAGCAATCGGGAAAGGCTTCTAGTCTCCCTTCGCTGGTACTTGGCTATGCTCATTATTATTCGTTTTGTTTTGAAAATTTACCGTGCTTATGATTGAATTCATTTAGAAAGGATTTGAAGATTACTATGTCACCAGTTTTTTTTTTCATATCAATTGCCAATTCTTCTGGTTTCTGTATTTAAAGGTCTAGATATGTTATATTAATATACAGCGACCCAACATTAGTAACCTACTATTTTGCACTTGTTCTGAAAAGAATTTAATAGTGTCAAGATATGGTGTTGAAACCAAGCTGCACATTTAACAGTCAAGTGAATCTGACCTCTTGAAGGTTCATGACTACCAGAATTGTGAAAGGGATAAATTTGGAATGGAGACTTCTCCCAGTGATTGGAACTATGGAAGAACTTGATAGAAAACACAAGCATGTAGACTTTTGAACTATTAAGCTCTGTAAGGAGTCCAATTTCACGAGCTCTGCTATGCATGAACAAAAATCTCAAAGTACCTTATTGCTTCTAATTTGCATATTCTATTGGTGCATTGGAGTTTATTTGAATTATTTTTGCCCGTCTTTCCTCCGACCTTGATATACTGTTTCAACTTACTATATTAGTGGTCATTTTGGTAAATTTAAGGACATCTTTTGTTGGGTTTCTAGAAATATGTTACCAATTTGCTTGTTCACCACCATTTTTTCCTTGCTGAAAATTATGCATCTTCCTAACTTTAGTTATCATGTACAGCTTCAAGAGTTAAAACAACGTGCTTCTGGGGACATGGATGAGCTTTTTGTGAACCCTGGTATATCTGAGAAGCAGCCCTTGCATGTTGTGATGGTAAGAGACAAAAGATGCAAAATGGAAGGGGTTGAAACAAGTTTCTTAACCTTGTTTTGGGGCCTATGCTTCATATTTTTAATTGCTTCTCATGTTTGAAATTCTTAGCATACTTTCATGTGATGTAGGTGGACCCCAAAATGTCAAACAGATCATCACGCTTTGCACAAGAAGTAATTTCAACTATACTTTTTACTGTTGCTGTTGGATTGGTGTGGTATGAATTTTTCTTCTCTGACTCATCTGTGTAGTTTGTTATGCTCTAAAATACATATCACTATCCTTGGACTTACATTGACTTCATCGGTGAAAAACAGCATCTTTATGTGTATGAGGAGAAGAGGGTTTGTATATGTTTTTCTTTTTTCTTTTTTTCTAATGCAATCAACAAATGTACATTTTTTATTTTGTTTTCCCATTTGTCTACTGAATCTGGAATTACTTGTATCTTTTCAGGTTAATGGGTGCCACTGCACTCCAGAAGTACATTGGTAGCTTGGGAGGGATAGGAGCTTCAGGGGTTGGTGCGAGTTCTTCTTACTCTCCAAAAGATTTGAATAAAGAAATAATGCCAGAGAAGGTGATTAGGTTTTGTTGATTGCCTATCACATGTCTTTGATTTTTTACGTGTCTTGGTACTTTAACTTTATGATTCGTTTATATCTTGTTCTATAGGGAGTTTGAAGGTGCTATAGATAATAAAGAAAAGTTGGACAGCAGATAATTGGACTTATGAATGATTGTTTACTGTCTGCTGCTGCTGTTTGCTGGTATAATTGTGTTTGTTGAGTTGAGTTATACTGATGTGGGCTTGTAATTGATGTTTCTGTCGCAGAATGTAAAGACATTTAAAGATGTCAAAGGCTGTGATGATGCTAAACAAGAACTTGAGGAGGTTGTTGAGTATCTAAAAAATCCTTCAAAGTTTACTCGATTAGGAGGAAAGTTGCCCAAGGTTTGTATTGGTTCGGTATATTTGTCTTGTAATTGACATGTTGTCACCCTCTTTTGTATTACTTTCCTACTGTCGTGTCATTTAAGATTGACAAAATTTCAGGGAATTCTTCTGACTGGATCACCTGGAACTGGGAAAACTCTGCTAGCCAAGGTAATTTTTTTCTGGCTGTAATGAGGATGAAATTTCATGCTTTATGTACTTCTCTATTTCTAGTCCCCTACGGAATTTAGGTGCATTGTTGATTTGGCTAGCTACCTTTAATTGGCTGTGTTGTCTGATTTTTGTTTCTTCTTCAATGTATAAGGCAATTGCTGGAGAGGCTGGTGTTCCATTCTTTTATAGAGCTGGTTCTGAATTTGAGGAAATGTAAGCTCTATTTAGAGAAAATGGTTATATCTGTTTGCTGCGCTAAAAGTTGCTTGGTTATTGTAATTTAACTTTGGTTTATGAATATTTTTTTTCTGCATTGGACCTCTCGAGCCCTTTCTCGAGAAAAAAAAGTAAAGAAAGGGAAAACCTACCTGTACTCGTGTTATATTTTTCCATATCCGATGTGAATGGAAGATCATGCAAATACTGAAGAACTTTAGAGTTTATTATTTTATCTGAACTGAGTCCTTTTGGCCTGGGCAGATTTATAACCTCTCTTTTAACTTAATAGGTTTGTGGGAGTTGGAGCTCGAAGAGTGAGATCTTTGTTTCAAGCGGCTAAGAAGAAGGTGAATTGCCTATTCCTTAGTCCATTCTGTTATGTACACCGTGTACAATTGGTTATAACTGAGATGTAAAGGGCTGCAACATACAGTCAAAAACTGTATTGCACTGAATTAACGTTTCATTGATCCCTTTGCCAGTTTTGCTCTCGATAGATGCTAATTTGGGTGCTTGCCATTTTTGCTCTCGATAATGCTAATTTGGGTGCTGTCAATAAATTAAGCTTGACATGAGATCTACTTTTGGGTTGTAGGTCATATTTTCTCCGGTAACTGTTATTTGTATTACATTTACAGGCTCCATGCATCATATTTATTGATGAAATTGATGCTGTTGGGTCAACTCGAAAGCAGTGGGAAGGTCATACGAAGAAAACACTACATCAACTGCTTGTTGAAATGGATGGTTTTGAACAGAATGAGGTGAATGCAGATGAAATCATGTTCTGCTAAATATCCTCTTGCACATCTTAATGATATCAGAATGATAACCTTTTTACAGGGGATAATTGTCATGGCTGCAACCAACTTGCCAGATGTACTTGATCCAGCTTTGACAAGACCCGGTAGATTTGACAGGCATGTAAGTTTTACTATCTTTTCACAGACCTGTTTGTTATTGATGTGTGGGTCCTTCAGTTATCAATGGAGTGTAAGTTTTTAAGCCTTTTTTCTCCCACGAGGAATTTGATTTATATCTAGCATTATGTGATATTTAAAAGTTCTCATTTTTTAGCATTTATGTAAGTATTTACTTGGATTTGTTCATCAATGTATTTTCCCATCAGATTTACACTCAGTGCCTGAAAATTTGTTACTGATTTGTGTCTCTGATACATCTCTGTCTTGGTTGAGTAACATCTTAAACAGTTGAACTTGATTACAATTACCCTTTTCAAGAGATCCTTACACCTGGAAAACCTGTTTTAGATTGTAGTCACGAATCCTGATGTTCGGGGTCGTCAAGAAATATTGGAGCTTTATTTGCTAGACAAACCCTTGGGGAAGGATGTTGATGTCAAAGCAATAGCTCGTGGTACTCCAGGATTTAACGGGGCAGGCATGTTGTGTTTTGTTTGTCGTTATAACTATAGTGTATCTCATTTAGTTTGCAACTGATTTATGTTCGGAAATCGGAATGATTCTTTCGTTTCTTTCAACGAAATAAGCCCTACGGATTTTCGATCTAGACTATTCTATGCACTGGACCATGCCCAAGCTTTTGGTGTCTGTCTGGTCCCTTAACCGAAATAAATGATCATTTCCTCACCCATTTTTCTTGTCCACTGGCTCTCCTGATTCAGATCTTGCAAATTTGGTTAATATTGCCGCAATCAAGGCTGCTGTTGAAGGTGCTGAGAAGCTGACTGCAGCGCAGTTAGAATTTGCCAAAGATAGGATAATGATGGGAACAGAAAGGAAGACAATGTTTCTGTCTGAAGAGTCGAAGAAGGTCTGTGCTATTCTGTTTTATGGATTTAGTCCATCTTGGGATAAAGTTCTAACTTCTACGTCAATTATATGATATAGCTCAGATCATACTCTGCTATCATCTAGGCAGTGCTATATCGCACTTTGGGACAACATCTAGCTGCCTTTCTGGCGAATTAGAACACCCCTTAACTTGAATGTGAATATTCTCTACTGGACTTGTGAGTCTCAAGAAATATGGTGGTAATGCCATGAGATGGCAGCTATTATAGTAAATAAAATTTCATCAGTAACTGAGTGAATAGAGACACAAAGAAAGAATCAGCCCTTTAATCCTCCACCCCGGTCGTTCTGTTGTCTCAAATGAATGATTTACAATCAAAGGGACAAAACTTAAGACTAAAGACTGAAAATTTCATAAATATTTTGTTTCCAGTTTATCTTTCCAGTTACCAACCTAAAAACTCTCTATATATGATGAAAGGAGGACTTTATTGGATTTGGAACTCCAAAAGATTGAGCATCATATACTTTTTGGAAATTGAATGTATATTTCTTTCCCAGCTCACTGCATATCATGAGAGTGGTCATGCTATTGTTGCCTTAAACACCGAAGGTGCACATCCCATTCACAAGGCTACAATCATGCCTCGTGGATCTGCTCTAGGCATGGTTACCCAGCTTCCATCTAGTGACGAGACTTCAGTCAGCAAGAAGCAGTTGCTAGCACGTCTGGATGTTTGTATGGGAGGAAGAGTGGCTGAAGAACTTATTTTTGGCCAGGACCATATTACCACTGGAGCCAGCAGTGATCTCAATACAGCCACAGAGCTTGCTCAATATATGGTACTCTCCATAAAATTTTGAAGGTCTTTTAGAATTTCTCGATTTTCTTGCATTGGAAATACACTACTTTCCTTCCTCCCAAATACCGATCCTCTTGTAGCTTTTATTAGTTGACTTCATTTTATCATCCTCATCTATGTCTTTTGGTTTTGGACTTCTATGTCTCGCATGTCATCTGGAATTGTAACTTAAATTTGTAGCCGTGATAGATGACAGTCCGCGAGATTGAAAATTTTAACTAGCTTTTCTTGGTAGGTTTCAACATGTGGGATGAGTGATGAAATTGGACCTATTCACATTAAAGAAAGACCGGGTTCAGAAATGCAATCACGTATAGATGCTGAGGTATGCTTGAATTGATCAACTGCAAATATGAGATAATTACGCATATTACCCAATGTGAATGCTGCTTTGTTGCACCAGGTGGTTAAGCTGTTGAGGGAAGCATATAACCGCGTCAAAGCGCTGCTGAAGAAGGTATCTTTAAACAGTTTCTCCTCAACATTTTATGTCAGTTTCATCCGCGATTGTTTTAGCTTTCCACCTCATCTTTGGAATATCAATTGATCTGCAGCATGAGAAGGCATTGCATACATTAGCGAATGCTCTTCTGGAATATGAAACGCTTAGTGCAGAAGAAATTAGACGTGTTCTTCTTCCTTATAGCCAGGGTCGTTTATCTGAAGAACTGGAACAACAACAAGAGGAAGGAGAGCTTGTCCTGGCTTAGTCTAAGTTGGCACCCGATCAAGATTATTCTTCTCAAATGCAGTTTTGTACAGTGCAAAGCTAGTCGTTTGGCCTTGGATTCAACAAGTTAATTTATTCCTGCCTATATGTTGTTGTATCATAATTTTTTTGTTAAAATTGTTCAGAGAGTATATACGAAATGTAGGTGTCAAATTATCCTAGTCAGACACGAGCCCAGTTTGGGGCAAAGTTTTGGATATAGAACCACGCGTAGTTCAAAGCCATTGTCTCTCTAGAATGTACTGGCACTAGGAAATAACGAGTTGCCCCGGTGTCGGTTAGTGGTGACAAGAATTATATTCAACTCCGCATAAGCATTTTCTTTTAATAACAGATAAAGAATGAATGCTTCAAAACTTTTTCTTATTTTTTTAATGTTTTATCATATCCTGCTCTGTCTCTGTGCATTATACCCTGTGTTTATATATCTGAGAGTATATTGAAGTTCATGTTTTCTTATGAAACATAAATTATATATTGTTATGACAAGACAAGAGTTATGAACTCCTGACTGAAAAACTTAAATATAGCGCAATATAACGAGACCCTCTTTTTGAAAAAGGGTATAATTTTTGCTCGGACATGTAGTTTATAAAAAAATCCCACTATCTATAATAAATATTGAGATATGTTATTTTTAACTCGGGAGTTTATTAGATAGAGAAGTCTGATCGCATCAAATGCCAAAATATTATTCGGTCTTGTGGAAGATTAATTTTAGCCGAGAGTAAGATAAAAAATTGTGGTTTTTTAAAGAAATTCTTATTATGTCAAAACCTAGCTACTCGGTTTCTTGCACGAAATTTGCGCCTAAACGAAAACAGAAATCCTTCTATTCATTATACGAAGTACTTCAGATTATAAAACATACTCTGATCACGATATCTTTTATTTGTGAAAGAAGAAATAGCTCCTTGGTACATTATATTCAAGAGAACTAAACTTTATGTACGTCAAGAAAAGGTTAGGTTGATCAAAGAGAGCAACTAATTCGAACCAAATTATCACTTGGAAGGGAAAAATTGATTCTGAGTATTCATGTCTTCATATATCAACCCAAGTGCTATGTACTAACTCGGCTTCTATTGCCCAAAAATTTATCGACCCGGCCACTCTTCGAGTGTCTCAAGTCCACGACGACGACGCTGATGTTGTCTCTACTGCCTCGAGCCACAGCCAACTCTACCAGTAGAGTGGCTGCTAACACTGCATGATTTTTTCCGTCCACCTCGCCGATAACTTGGTCGAGCTCCATTTCATGTTGAACTACCGAATTTTGAGAAGAGATTCTTTTTATTCGTCCGTTTAAACATTTTCTTGCCAACTGGCACGCTAGATCATTAGAAACAACGTCCCATAATCCATCACTTGCTAATATCAAAAACTCATCTGAATCAGTCCTATCCACAACTTTTACTTCTGGTTCTTGTGTCACAAAAGGTTTGAGGCATCCATCACCTGCAGTATCGGGTCATGTTCTTCAGTTAAGGTGACAAATATTTTAACCGTAAAAATAAAAAAAAGGATAAATGTTTAGCATTTTTCGATGCTAACCTATGGATCTTGAAGTGGCAAGAACTCCCATGACCCTTTGTCCATTCCAATCAATAACCTTCCCTCCAGACCCTACGATCCTCTCCAATTCATCGGCTCTATCCGGCTGAACAATAAAAATACAAGTCATCGTCATATGTTGATGCTACGTTAACCATCAAAGTAAACAAAAACAAAGTCGAATACAATTAAACATAAAGTTTACTCTTTGCTTTTGTTCTTTCACATAAAATATCAACCAACGTGATAATTATAGGTCTACGTACCTTGTGGTCGTCGGACAACTGTATGACTACTCCACCACGTGAAATCACCGCCCTCGAATCGCCGCAATGGGCGACAACCAATTCCTCCTGCCCGAGAACCGCCACCACCGCCGTGGACCCCACCATCGCCGCCGCTGATACGTCTTCATTCACCATCTCATCCATCTCCCGGAATCCCGCATCCATCACCTTCCGCCAGTCGATCTCTTCACCTCCTCCTTCCTCAACAGCCTTCGCCACCAATTTATGAAGTGTCTCACGGCAAGACTGAGCCACGCCGCACCCACCGTGGCCATCGTACACCCCGAAGAAATCGTATGTTATCCCACCTCTTGTCAGAAAGTCCAACTCCACCGCCACCGCGTCCTCCATTGCTCTCCTCCGACCAATCACGGCTACAGCACCATGTGCATGCGACGTGGACACAGGTGCTCCACCTAAGTCCACGTCGTAATCCGGGATCAGCATCGGCCCTCCGGAGCCCCCATCGGCGCACTTCCACCGCTTACTTCTCAAACCCATATCGCAAACTGTATCTCCAGCTGGTTTCGCTCGACCCAGCAACTTAGCTCTCCGTAGCTCCCTTCTCTTACGACTTATATCCTTCATGGTTCCATCTCCTACGCTGCAGAAACTATCCGACACCGGGGACACGTGCCTCACGCTATCATAATAATCGCCCACCATTTATGAAATCAAACCCGCGAAGTTTGAACCGAAGAAAGGAGAAGGAAATATATAGGAATCTGCCATAAGTGGCGAAAAAGACACGTAACGAAAGGGGAGTGTTGTCGAATGATTGGAGGAAGCAGAAAAATCGATGCGTTCGCAAGATATTTAAATTGGACGTTGACTTGACGAACACGTGTTGCGTGGCCTCAAACAGTTGTCCTCTCTATCTCCGTTACCAAATATTGTATTATTTCATGCAATTTCGTCATGCCAAATCGTAACGTTATCTGTACCTAATAATAGAATAATAATGTTTTTTATATTATAGAATAGCCTGATAGATATTTTGCCACCTTATGAATATAATGTTACTTTTCTTGAGCTGTCTAGTCTAGACGAGTTCAGAAAACCAGTCCACTTTCTCATACCATTATCTATAAATTAGATCTAGTTTCAATGAGATGATTATTTGATTATATTCCTCACATACAAAAAATGTATATCTTAATTATATATATACGTCATATTCCCATTTTTATCACTCAAACTAGATATTCATATAATTCGTTTAACAAATCCACACAAATCATGTTCTTGAGGATACCTGGACTCGTTCAAAGATGAAATATAGACCTATTAAATGAATTTGTCTAGGTACGGAAACAATATAGTCTACTTAAAAAAATATATATTCTAACACTATATTGAATTGAATTTAATATATATATATCGTGAAATTGCTAGCATATATAGTACGGACGCAGACATTTAATAATATTTCATGCATCAGGATTCAAATATGTCATATACATTCAAAGTTAATGGGTTCTGCTAAATATATAAAACCATCGGATCCAAACGAACTTATACTCATTATAATTTTTCTAATATCGTTTATTTTAATTAACTTGCGGATATTTAATAAAAAAATAAAATAAAGGCCAGGCATAAGGTCCAACTCATGTTCTTTGTAATAACATTTTCCTCGATGCTTATCCAATCTCTTTTTGCAAGGACAAACTAATATCCTAAACAAGCACGACAACATATTCAAAAGTTATCAGAAATCTCATCAAAGGCTCTCTCCGATAGCCAAGTCCTAATACCAAACCAATTTCGCCTTTGCGTTGGAAAATTCTATCATATTCAACGAGTAGGGAATTAGTTATTCGAAAACGAAAATGTATCTTAGTCCTTTTTATGAGTATATTATTATTATTATTATTATTATTATTATTATTATTATTATTATTATTATTATTATTATTATTATTATTATTATTATTATTATTATTATTATTATTATTATTATTATTATTATTATTATTATTATTATTATTATTATTATTATTATTATTATTATTATTATTATTATTATTATTATTATTATTATTATTATTATTATTATTATTATTTCCTATTTAACGCAATATTATTATCGATGAATGATGATGAAGAATGATAATCTAATCATTAATCTGACTTTGTCGATAACTCGGAATCTAATGCATGTCTTCAACTAAGTAGTACAAGTAGAAGATTCATGCAGTCTAATAATTTATATAAAATCCGAAACAAAAACTTGGATTTTAAGGTAATACTTAGAAGTCTCTAACCTAAACAGGTCTACTAAAAGTGCATATTTAGCTTAAAATATATATCTGATGCTTTAATATAAATCATATAATCCAATTAAGTTGGCAATTCATTACATAAATTATCTTCTTATGTTTAATTTAACTAATTTTAATTATAATAAAAAAGAAAATATTGTAATAAAGTTTCCACAACTAAATAGTTTAATATTTTTAAATTATACTTCATATATTTAAATAGACAAAAAGTATTGTCTCGGGAATAAGAGGTTTTACGACTGAATCTACGTATATATGCGATTAGCCATAACAAGGTGGTAATCATATTTTATGTATATCATGATTATGATTGGTTCAATATGGTATATCGATTTTAGCTGTATATCATATCAAAAAATATGTTATTGTCAAAAATGATATCGTCAAAAATGATATCGATATTTTGATATACTGAAGAATCGATATACCAAAATACGATATTAAAAAATGATGTCGGTATCATATCGATTTATTAAAATACATTTGATTTGAAAGAAATAATAAAATATAAATATATATATTATATTAGTATTTTGCTATATATCGAATTTTAAAAATTACATATCGATATCATTATCGAAATTTTAATTTTGGATATAGATATCGATTTTTCGATAAGTAAGATATATCATATTTATGATATTTTTTTCAAATCTGATACGAATACATTGGTCGTTTTCAAGGTGTTAAACCCAAGAAAGAAGACGAAGGAAAAAGACACCACCTCGTTTGCCATTTTGTCGAACACGTGTTTAGGTGTATCATCTCCAAACAATATAATATTAAGGTGCGTTTCTGCCAATTCTTTTTAATATAATATTCCATTTTCCATCATCTGCGTCTGTAAAGAACTTTTTCATTTATTTTCACTGCTCTTGATTGAGCATATTTTCTCATGATTCTAAATATGTTAGATTGATAAATAACTTTAAATAAACAGTTCATTGAACACAAAATTACTAAAAAAGATGCGCATTAAACACCATCGTTAAGTTCAGCGACGGAAATGTTATCCGATATTCCATTTTCCATCACCCTCGTCTATATATAACTTTATAACTTATTTGCACTGCTCTTGATTGAGCATACTTTTTCATGATTCTGAATCTGTGCACAAGCCACAAGATTGATAATAACTTCAAATAATCGGTTCCTAGGGATAATAACATACACAATTTAGAATAATAAGAAATAAACGAATCGAAACAGCGATAGCAACAAACCGCAAATCGAGGCCTGTGGTTTGAAGAGTCACAGACGAAAAATGAAAATTTAGCACGAGACTACGCTACACCGAAAAACTGAACCGCACATTCACTGTATCAACTGTATCAATGTGAAATTGATAGTTTAATGCGCATTTTTTTTTTTAATCAATACACAATTTGTGTCTCATGTAAAGAGTCACAAACGGAAAGGAAATTTAGCTAAAGTGAGATTTGATTTTATGACAATTTTTTGCCTAATCAGTCCGACATTCGACGTGCCTAGATACAGATCGTGGACGCACACGAGCCAAATCTTTTCACTAGACAAACTTACAACTCATTATAAAAAAACTTATATATACTAAATCCAATTGTATTGTTAAACCGACACATCCACATTTTTTTTTTACTTCTATTTAGCACAAAAAGAAGCCTACATTTGACTCAATTCCATCACCTCTCACAGAAAAAATAAATAAATAGACAAACACAGAAATTGAACTATGCACATTGAGGAAACTGCTGCAGCACACAACATAAACTGATGCATAGGAAAAATAATAATTGCGATGTTCATCTATTTTAAAAAACAGAACGTGTGTCTGTCATCCTACTGAAACAGAACAAAGAAATTGAGATGTTCTATCTTTTTTCAAGCTCTAGCGCCTTCGCCTCCGCTTTGTCCGTTGATGATCTTTGCTTTCTCCTTTTATACAACAAGAATCCAACGACAAACAGAACACCGAATATAAATCTAAGTACCAGGAGTGATCCTGTATGGTTTAAACATCAAAACAGAACAAGGTTAGCACATGTAGGGTGCCCATATATATGCTGAAATCTCGACTTTTTTTATGAATGGTCTAAATCTTACCAATACCGACACCCACGACGAATATCAAAACTGCAAAAGGGAGGAAGATATAAGATCAGATGATGATTTTGAGAAAAGAAGAGGCGGAGAATCAAGTGAGGATATATATATATATATACAGAGCATATGTTGAGAAATGTACGTACATGCATAGTATTCCAGTTTACCTACATTGCAAAAGTGAAGAAACGTAAGCAACAGTTTGTAAACCTGAAAAAAACAAGAAATTATGTGAAGGACATGAAAATAGAACTTACATCCGAAAGTGCGCTCGGAAAATGGTGTATCTTCGTAGCAAACATGGCGGCAACTGATCTTGTTGTCCTCCACCGAGCAAAATCCTTTACACTCTCCGCAGAGTGCACGAAACCAAGTGAGATCCATTCCATACGCCATGGAATCATGAATCATTGTATAGTTACTGTTGCCAACCAAAGTGTCCGATGAAACCAGAGTTCTCCTGTCCTCGACGCAAGAATCCGTCATTCCCGAAGGGGGAACCCATCCAACAACTAAGTAACTGTAGACCCTGGAAGAATTTGAGAAAGCAGATGGGTTCCCGCAGACAGGATCCTCCACGTACGACGGATGACTCACGGGTTTCAGGCAGTTGACAAGTATTATATCCTCGTTGGATTGACCGGGGGATATGTACTGTGTCCCTAGACTATTCGAAGAATAGGCCGGACAGGAGGAGTAGTTCTTATCAACAACACCGAGATCCGATACGCGCATGGAGAAGTTATTGTAGGAGATGGATTGGACGACGAATTTTCCTGAACCCGATTGAAGAATGGGTCGATTTTGTAGGCACTGGAGCTTGAAGATGGGGTCCGGGTGGCCACAGTTTGGGTGATCGGTGGCCAACCGGAACGGGTAGCTTATGCTGACTCCACCACAAGAAGAGCTGACACATGACGATGGATTCTGGGCTCTGATTCTCGCGGCGAACCAACAACATAGGACCAAGATTGTTAGAATCGAAAACATGGGCTTCCCTTTTGACATTTCAGATCGAAGATTCTCCAGTAGACTGGTACGAAAATCGCATAAATCTACGGAACCGACTCTTTCTTGTATGATTTATAACCACAAGGGCTTAGTCAAACAAGCCAACACTGTGGAATTTGATCCGTCACTCGCAACGCGGTTGAATTTGGTCCAACATGGTTTTGCACAAGTGGGGAACTATTCATCCCTGGGGTGCATGGTGGACATTGGATAAGATGGGGTTGAAAAGTCATGGTATTATTAAATGTTACTTTAATCAAATAATTGAACCATTCTCCCAAAATTCTTATCAAATTAGAACGAGAACGAAAGATTGCCCACTGATTGTTCCACCTAGAATGGCATCTTCAGGTTATTTTTGGTTCTTTCAACATATCAAAAGATGAAAAGATGAAAACTTGGCAATCCTTGAAACAGTTATAGTCTTTTAATACAAATAAATGAAAGAAGTAACCTTTTATAACAATCTCCCCGAGAAAAGAAATTAAGGGGATGTATTCGATGATGATGGAAAAAATTAATTATTTTTAGGGATTTTTGTGGATTTTAAAAAATTTATAGATATTCAAAAATTATTTTGTTAAACTACATGAAAATCTTGTGGCATTATACAATAATTTTTATAAACTCCATTAAAATCTTATGATATTCAACATTAACTTTTAAAAACTCCATAAATATCTATAGATATTCAAACTCTTGTGATAAATAATACGTTTTAAAAATATTAAAATACATATGAATTGATATACAAAATTATATATGTATAAATATATAAAGATATATACATGTGTAGAATAATAATTTATAAACTAACAACAACTTAAAATATTTAATGAAATAATTTTATATTTTTTTACCATAATAATTTGTTTATAATTTATATTTCATATATAAAATCCATTGAATATTATGGATAAATTTGTAAATGTCTATCCAAGTCTATGAAGTTAAATCCATGTGAGTTTATAATAATATGTTACATCTTTGTGAAATTTTATGAAAACAAATAAAAATTTATTATAATAATCCACAAAATTTCATTATTTAGAAAAATCATTAAATTTCCACGATAGCTACACCTCTATATGTGCACTTATAAATTTTTTTATTTCTTAAAGGAGGAAATACAATTTTTTTTAGTTTTTGAGTTTTACCTGTTACGTTTACCCATAAAAATAAAGAAAAACTCACCGGTGGAGGAAGAAAAGATTATAGAGAATTAACTGTCATACGACAGGGTCCATCATTCTATTAAGTCGAACATGAGAGTTATTTCCAAAGTTTGAAAAAAGAAAACAATTACCTTATTTTTGTTGGAACAAATTATTATATTTATGAAGCATAAAAATAACTCTACAAAAATTATTAATTGAATGCTTGTAATAAAGTTTACTAATTATATGCCATGATAAGTTGTTTTTTGGATGATTAAATAATTAATATGCAATTCAAGCTTAGTAAAAACTTATTATTTCTTAATAAATTCTAATTAGACCAACGTCCTACTCGACTGCAAGATATATAGACGACAAAATAGAGTATCGTTGCATTAAAATCCGTAAAATAACAAAATCTTCCCTAGATAATCCAATCTAATCTCTATTACTCCCATAATCTATAAAAAATACTATTCAGTCTCAAAGCAATAAAAATAAATAATAAAACTCTTAGATTTTAAAAACTTCACAGTTCATCGTGGCCATCATCTTCCTGCTCGTGCTCGCCGCCGGACCGCTGATAAACGGCGGCGATAATCGGATTGCACACAGACTCCAGCTCCGCCATCTTCTCGTCGTAATCCTCCTTTTCCGCGTTCTGATTCGCGTCAATCCACTCGAGGATCTCCTTTGTTGCGGCGTCGATTTTCTCCTTGTCATCCGAGTCCAATCTGTCGGCCAGTTTGTCCTTGTCGGCGATCTGGTTCCTCATGTTGTACGAGTACGACTCGAGGCTGTTCCGGGCGTCGACTCTATCTCTGGCTCTCTTGTCTTCCTCCGCGAACTCCTCTCCCTCCTTCACCATCCGCTCGATCTCTTCGTCGGAGAGACGTCCTTTGTCATCGGTGATGGTGATCTCTGCAGAACGCCCACCGGCCTTATCTATAGCTTGGACATTTAGAATGCCATTCACATCTACCGAGAATGTAACTTCAATCTGTGGAGTCCCTCTATCGACACAAACAACAAGAAAAATAAATAAAAATATTGAGCTAGCTGATATTGTAGATTTGCACGACAAAGTAGAAACAAACCTTGGGGCAGGAGCTAGTCCAGTGAGATCAAAACTTCCAAGCAACCTACAGTCCTTAGTCATACTTCTTTCACCCTCAAAGACCTATCACACGATGAAAAAATATTTATATACGCCTTCTTATATGAGATTTTCGAGTACATATAGTATCTTAGTTACCCGAATCGAGACGGTGGTCTGTTTGTCCTGGTACGTGGTGAAAACCTGAGATTTCTTGGTTGGGATTCCAGTGTTTCTTGGAATCAACTTGGTCATCACACCTCCGGCAGTCTCGATACCGAGGGTAAGTGGAGCCACATCCAAAAGTAGAACATTTGATTCCTCTCCACTAATGACACCTCCTTGTACAGCTGCACCAAATGCAACAGCCTCGTCTGGGTTCACGCCCTTACTCGGTTCCTTCCCGTCGAAATATTCTGTCAAAAGCTGCTGGATCTTTGGAATCCTGGTGCTACCACCAACAAGAACAATCTCGTCAATCTGGTGCTTTTCCAAGTTAGCATCCGCCAGGGCCTTCTTGACAGGACCCATGGTCTTCTTGAACAAATCACTGTTCAATTCCTCAAAGCGAGCTCTCGTAAGTGGTTCGGAGAAATCCACACCATCAAAGAGGGACTCGATCTCTACACGGACTTGGTGCTGACTGCTCAAACCCCTCTTAGCACGCTCACATTCTCTCCTTAATTTGCCCATTGCTCTGTTATCCTTACTAATGTCCTTACCATACTTCCTTTTTATCAACTTAACGAAGTAATCCATAACCCTGTGATCAAAATCCTCACCTGAAATCATACACATGTTACATGAGAATGACTTGTAAACGAAAGAGATCAATTGCAGCTAGTACTCCTATCTTACCTCCCAAATGAGTGTCGCCATTAGTCGAAAGCACCTCAAAAACACCCTTATCAATAGTCAAGATGCTAACGTCGAATGTTCCACCACCAAGGTCGAAGACAAGAATGTTCTTCTCGTCGCCTTTCTTGTCCAAACCATATGCCATTGCTGCAGCTGTCGGTTCATTAATAATCCTCACGACATTCAATCCAGCAATCTTTCCAGCATCTTTAGTTGCCTGTCTCTGGGCATCATTAAAGTAAGCTGCACAAGGCAGAGAAAGTTTCAGTGAAAAGACAACAATTTTACCTGCTCTCCATCCAGTATATATATAAGACTTCAAACAGTACCAAAGTTAATTTACCGGGAACAGTGATAACAGCATCCTTAATTTCCTTGCCAAGATAGGCTTCGGCTGTCTCCTTCATCCTTGTCAAAACCATGGCACTGATCTCCTCAGGACTGAACACCTTTTCGACGCCATCTTTGACAACTTGTATGTAAGGTTTTCCATTCTTGTCTACGATCTTGTAAGGAACAAGCTTTATATCGCTCTGAACTTCTTTATCATCAAACCTGTCAAGGTGTCATGATTTATGAGTCACAATAATATTATCGTCCATCGTTACGGTATGATTGGAAATCATAAAAAAAGAAACAACAATATTATTACTTTCTTCCAATAAGTCTCTTCACATCGAAGATAGTCCTCTCAGGATTACTGGGTGCCTGATTCTTCGCTGCTTCTCCAATCAACCTTTCTTTGTCGGAGAAGCCAACCCAGGAAGGGGTGATGCGATTGCCTTGATCGTTCGCTATAATCTCAACATGCCCGTTTTTGTAAACACCAACACACGAATAAGTTGTTCCAAGATCTATGCCGATAACTGTTCCCACTTTGGTGGTGTTGTCCTCGTTAGCCATGGTTAATCCAGATAAACTTCCTGCTCAGAGAATTATAAAAAAAGAGGAAGAGTTCAATGTCTCATCCCACAACAAACTAAAAAGGATATATAATTCACTACCGTTGATGAACTCTTTCATAAATATATAGACTGAATCAAAAAGAAAAAAAAAACAAGTTCGAAACAATCCATACAAATACATGAGAAAAGCTCACCAAGCAAAGCGATCAAGATAAGGAAAACGAAGGCAGAAGCGTGGCTCCTCATCTCACAAGGCATCACCGCAAAACTTCGCAAAAAAATCAATATGTATTATAGATAGGAATCCTGATTCTATTTTATGAGAAGAATACATGGGGCCAACAAGTATATATAGGCACCGGTGGGCATTAAACGTGCAACATCGGATGACGTGGACCAATAAGATTGCGAGTATGATGTGTCTCTCAGAATCCTAGTACTGCATGAATGTCGTTTGCTTCGAATTGGGAAACACGGGTGTCACCTAACCAATCAGGTTGGGCCATGTCCAAAGAAATCACGTAAGCAACTATATTATTATTATATTAATTAAAATATTTTTTTTTCAAAGATAGTGTTTCCATATTCTTAAATATCCTTTTTAGATACGTTTTAAACTTATGTATTTGGATAAAAAAAATATTAGGATACCAGGGTGTAAGGCATTAACATAAATAAAAAATTCAAATTGATCAAATATCGTCTCACGGTTTTCGTGAAGATGTTTGGATTTAGAAGGTCTCTTTTTATTATATAACACATTACGTTCTCCTTTAGAAAGATAGAGAGAATTGAATTATATAATATTTGTGAAACTTGTAGTCTTCTAAAGCCAAACATATTTTTCTATCATTATCTGAATTTAATCGCTGGAGACCTAATTTGAAGCGATAACATAATCCTCTATCAAATGTCGAAATTGCATTACCCAAAATAGTTGTTCCTTATGATCACTAGCTAACTAATAACAAAATAATTTTCTAGAACTTGCTTCTGTCAAATATAATTGATGTAAACTGCCTCTGCGACAATGCAAATAAAGAAATGAAAATAAAAGAATTAAAATAAATACATAGCCAATACATTATAATACTTACATATATATAATAAGTATATAGTAACATTATAATAATTAAATATATCGGCTCAGTGAAAAGTAATAATCTTGGCATAATAAATCTTGTGAGATCGGAAACTATGGCTCCGTTTGGACAAGTTTTATAAAAATATTTTTATAAAAGTGTTTTTAAAAAAAAAATTGCAAAATGTTTTGCAACTTTTTTTAAAGGTAAGTATGTGTTTGGACAACTATTTAATAAAAATATTTTTAAATTAAATATTTAGATAATTATTTTAGAAAATGATTTATAATTAAGAAATAGTATTAAAATAGTTCAAAAAGTGTACTTCAAAACTAGTTTTTTAAAAATATTTTTCAAAAACATTTTATAAAATATTGTCCAAACATATACTTTAAGTTTTTTACTTTAAAAATACTAAAAACGTTTTTATAAAACGTGTCCAAACGGATCCTATCTCATCAAATTGATCTATGATGTTTTTTGTTTCATGTAATATTTTTAAACATATAGAATTTCTGTATTTTTCACTCATGCTCCTTTTTAATGAAAGTTCTGCTCGAAATGCAAAGGATCGCCTAGCTCTCACTCTCGTGATTTTTGTCGAATATTAGTATATTACTCTTATAAGTTCAACAAGCAACACGAAAATTGTTCCATTAAAATGAAAATTACAGCATGCATATCTTCAATAGGCGCACAGGTTGGAGAACTGGCTTATGTGTTGGAATCCTACGAAGTATATATGTACAGGAAATCATTGTTTAAAATCAAAAGCTAGGAAAACAAACTAGACATCCATATTCCAAGTGACACTATGCTGATTGTAGCTATAGCTTGAGCCCATTCATACACAAAATTTTGTTGCTGCTCCGGTAGGTTCCGCCAATCTGTCCGTCTGTTCCGGTAACAAACACTTAGCCTGGGGAATAATCGGAAACAAATTATGAAAACTAGATCCTATCACATACCCCAGATCAGCAATGATAATGCTAACGTTATCCTGCGAGAATCGGTCCTGCAAAACATATTTTATCGCATGTTGTAATGGTAGTTTGTTTGATCATATGTATTGACATCTGATAAGTTTAGGGGTACATTACCAGAGCCAACTGGGCCAGAGCCTCAGAAGCCATCTGCTCGGAAAAGAAGAGGAAAACCAAACAGGTTACAGTTTTTGGATTCAGGATCATGGACAAATTTTAAGCCGTGACAGCATGCACTTGGATTACCTGCACATCTCCATGCTGGCGAAGATGATTTCTAACAAAGTCGACGGCTTCCGGACTGAAATGACGAAAAAATATTTACAATGCGATACTGTTCTAAGCAGTAGACTGTGGATTTCTGACCTTTTAATGTAATCCCACAAGCCATCAGATGCTAGTAGTATAAATTCGGCATCTGGTCCTAGAGATACTTGAGAGACATCAGGAGATGATGTGATCAAGTCTCCGTTGAATCGTATCCTGAAAAAATTATGACAAGACATACTAACACTTCACCTGCTGAAAAGTGTAGTGCAGATCACCCTAGAATGGCATTTTTATCGACAAAATTTGGAATTTTAGAAGGGATTTATCTATATATGTACCGAGATACGAATTTTTCAGTCCACCTGCCTTCCTCAACTCCCTTGGCAAGCATCCTTTTTTATTAAGAAAAACTATGTGAACAGACGAGATGGTACTCACGATTTAGATGAAAACTTGAGAATCCTTACTCATATTTCTTGTTCTTAAAACGCATGTCACCAAAAGCACGGGAAACAGATATGTCTCCACAAATTCTTCCGTTTACGATCTGCAGACATCCAGGGAAAAATCAGCATCATCCATTACTGCACCTTATGGTCACTAAAATTCGAAGTTCTGTTCTATTTAGGAACAAAAAGATGCACTTCTTTTCATATTCTTAGTTATAATCAAAGAAACTGCATGATAGATGATGAATTTAAAGAGACTGACAAGATACAAGACAACACACCCATCCACCAGCTTCATTGATTCGTTTGATTTCTTGGAGAGATATTGTGTTTTTCCCGTAAGGACGATGAGAATCTGTCAAAACCTCAGCCTTCCCCGATCTTGAGAGAACCTAAGACAAATAATTTTCCAAGAGTCTATTCCATCAAAACAAATGCTCAAGGTAACTAGTTAAGGGAAAGGAGATTTGAAAATGATCAAAAAAATAAGCTCCTCCTACCACACATGAATCGCCAACATGTGAAATAAACATAGCATCTTCACGGACGAAAATAACAGTTGCTGTTGCACCAGACTCGATTTCATCGTTGCTCATCTCAAGCCTTCACAAAATTATTAATCCTTCAATACAATCAGGCATCATATAGAAACAAAGTATAAAGTGTTAAAGACATTTGAGGCATGTTTCTCCAACAGAAGGGAATATAGTTCTGTCTCTTTTACTGAAAGAGAATAGAAACCTCTTACCATTTCAAGAGTCCTGCGTCAGCATTTTCAAAAGCTTCTGTCAGCGCTTTCTTGATTGCTTTGAAATCATTTCCATTTAATAGACGCCCTCCTCGTAATGCTGCAACACATTCTTTGTATAATTCTTCCCTGCAATGAATAAGCCACTTCGTGGTCGTACCTCCAATCGGAACGAAACAGAATATCTCAAGGAATGATAATCCTTACTAGGATGAAACGAATTCACTACAAACGCCTTAATCCTTAACTGAGCATACTTGATTAAGATAATTGAAAACTTTGGGCACAAACCATGGGTATTTAACTAATCTATAAAAAAGACATGAAATTTAAGGTTCTTTGGTGTGTATCATTCGAAGAATTTAAACTGCTTGGCAGACCTTAGGAACTTAACGGAAGAGTATCCAGCGTGCCCATCAAAAACAGCTGCATAAGAAAACCCATCTAAACTAGCATCAGAAGTGACCATCACTACATCGTCTTCCATCTCATCGCGGGCTCCTTTTAACTTCACAGAACCCCAGCGAATCTCGGCCATACTCCTCAGAGAAGACGGCGGCGCGTCTATCGCAATTGCGGAGCAAAGCCTTCGTTCTCCTCCTCCACCCTTTACTCTGACATTCTTTTTGGTTGTTCGTTCGCAACCATAATTGCAGCAGATCCTGTGTAGTAGATACTTATGCAGCTGGGAACTACTGCATAATGCCATTCGATAGAGGAAGCAAACTGAAATGATTGTGGAATCTCGTTGGTGCGATTGTTCTTGCAAATAATTTACTTTGATTGGTTAAGGTTGGTCAAGGATGATAGGATGGAGTAATGGCCAGAAAAATTGCAACTGATTTAACGGTCAAGATTTAAGGTTATTATGGGCAATTCCATTTCTTTTTCCTTTTATTTAACTTGGAAAAAAGGCTATTATGTTACTCTAGACTTCGTCCTAATTTTGGGATATATTGTATCGGATGAGCTAAAGTCATCCACTGTTTTTGTATAACTATAATGGGCAATTTGAAGCAACTTCAATATTCAGTTAGATTAATGATATTCTAGTTCAATAGTAGTACCTTGACTTTAATTTGGCTAGGATTTCAATTTCGAGCTTTTATCGGGTAAGTGGTGGAATATGTAATTTTTTGTTTTCATTGATAACTTTTTACAAGAATTTATTTATATATTTTAGTCAGCCACGTGTTTAGAGTTTTAAAGTACATGTACTTAGTTAAAGAAAGGTACATATACTTCGTTTTTAATTTTAAATCGGATGAGAAATTTGTTATAATCATGCTTTCTGTCGAAATCTTTGTTCATGATATGAACTTTCATTTCATACGAGCTATAAGGTATTGGTCTGAGTACATATACAAGGTGAGTACATACATATATGGGCAAGTAAGGGCATGTGATAACAATATAGAATTTTTTTATAACTTATGACTCATTTGGCATATGTCTCGAATTTAAAACACAGTTAACGAAATTCGTCCACCTACTCAAAACATAAATAGTAACAAATAATTAACAATAATAACAACAATAACAATAGAATTATGACAATGTTGATTATTTCATTTCTTCATGAAAAATGATGTTTATCTGTAATTTTACTCTTAATGTGGATAAATTTTCAATAACTCCCTGAACCAAAACATAAATTTACTTCCAATCCTTGTCAGAAAAACAATTTGTTTGCACTCCCTTATTTTAGAAAAAAAACTGTTTAAACTCCCTAAGACTACATATTTTTAACTGATAGAAATTGAGTACAAACTATTGAAAAGAGGACATAATATATGATATTTGAGTATTAACTGTTTCAAATCCGATATTAATATATGAATTTCGAGTATAAAACATGTATGCTTTATCTTTGTATTAATAATAAATTTTTTTATTTAGTGATAATCGGTACAAAATTTTTAAAATATGATATTAGTATATAATAATTGAGTACAAAACTCTTTCAAATTCGGTACTGAAATATGACATTTGAGTACACAAATATATGTAACATGTTTTTATCAAATAAAAATTGGGTACAAATTATTGAAAATAGACCTAATAAATGATATTTGAATACCAACTTGTTCAAATCCGATATTAATATATGAAATTTGAATATAAAATATTTTAAATATGATATTAATATATGATAATTGAGTACAAACTATTTCAAATCTCGTACTAAAATATGATATTTAAATATATATATGAATACATTTAACGAATAATGATTGTAAAAGTTTGTAATAATTTTATATTCAAAATTTTAATTTTTGTACTGAATCTAAAATATTTATACTCAAATATTATATATTATATATTCTATTTCGTCATTTGTATTCAATTTCTATCGGATAAAAATATATGATGTTAGGAGTTTAAATAAATTTTTTCAAAAAATTTAGGAGTGCAAATAAATTTCTTTTTTAATAGAAAATAAAAGTAAGTAGATGTTTTGGTTCAAGAATTTAAAATAAATTTACCGGCGGAGAACTGAGTGAGATTTTTTATTCTTAATAATAAGAATATAAGCACCCGTGACGACACAAAAGGGTTTTTGGGTTTTTACTGTCACTGATTTAATTTGTGCCGTTCGATGCCCTGGATTTTTATGAGCCTGTTTGCTTGATTACCGAAATGATACAAAATCCAAAACCCAACCCCGTACCCTACCCTTTCGGCCGACGCCCCTGCTGTCTCGCCGCCTTGTCATCACCGCCGGGTCACTACACACCTGTGTGTCAGATTATCATCTCTTTTCAGCCTTTTTTTATCCGTTGTTTTTTGGTTTTTCGGGTTGATAGCTACATTCCGCGGACCTTTGAGCTTTGTCAAATAAAATGGCCTATATGCAATACGGTAAAAACGTTCTGCGACGGGGATCGAATGAGATGTTACACCACCCGCTGTTTTACGCGGCTCAGGGAGTTCGATACCGCAAGCTGGAAGTCATCCTGACAACTGTAGTACCTCAAGTTCATACATTTTTTCAGTGTTTCCCAAATTGATCCAAAAATGGTGGGGATTACTCTCTTTTTTTGTGTGTGTTTTAGACGATTGACAAGCTCGGGAAAGCTGGAGAAACTGTTAAGGTTGCGCCAGGGCATTTCCGGAACCATTTGATGCCAAAGTTATTGGCTGGTCCCAATATTGAGAAGTTTGCGCATCTCATCCGTGACCAGGGCAAGGGATCTGTTGCTCTATTTTGATTAGCGTTTTTTTAGGGTTCATCAATTTATTGTGCGAGGTGCGTGATTGGAACTAAAATTTTGTTTGCTGTGATGCGGGTTAACTGAATTTTGAATTGTGTATGGTTTGAATAAATATCAATGACACTCAAAGATTTCTTCTTTCGATTTGTGAAGCGTTTCTGTGTATTCTTTTGGTTTTGCGGTGTCAAATTATAGGTGATCTGCGATTGGTGCAGCTCGAATCCATTGGCAATGGTGGATCCTATAAAATTTTGAAGATTTGTGTATTTAGGGGACAAAACTTACATTTTGAAAAAGATTGCCGTTAAATTTGATTTTTTCGGCATTGCGTGATTGAGTACCATATCCTGCAAGTGTTGTGGTAGAAAAGTTGTTAATGTAAATCTGAAATTATCTGTATTCTTCTGTGAGGAATTCAATGAATGTTTCCTATGTAGCCACATGAGTGTTAAATTTCAGTCAAAAAAAAAATGTTTTATCATTTTCGCTCAGCCTACTCTTTAGCTTTTCTGTTCATGAATGCACATGGATGAAAGGGAAATTAGCCAGATAGAGAAGAATGTGGGAGAAAAGACTTCTTCCAAACTTGTTATACGCGAGTACGAAACACTGTTTCTCCTTTAATAGTTTTGTAAATCCATTACTAACTGTATTCTGTTGGAAAGACTTCATCTAATGATTAAATATTACACTGGAAGTATTTAACAGTTGCAATTGCATGCCACTTTTCTTCTTTTTTCATCAATACTCATTTATTTTTTTAAGTGCTCAGCAGTTCACACATCGAAATATTATTGAGTAGTGATTACTACCTTGTCAATTCTTTGATCAGATTTACCAGCCTAAGGAAGTTGAGGAGGTTAAAGTAGTTACAAAGACAGAGGAAAATAGCATGAAAGAGCACCAGGTGGCAGCAAATCGCCTCGCGAATGCAAAACTGGTCAGTATTTCATACTTGAAACTTGACGTGTCTCATAAAAATGCTGCAAAGGTGTCTTTGATGACATAAAAGTTGTTGCAGTTTTATTATTAGAAGTTTATTTCCTCTTTATATAGCTGTCATTATTTGCACATTGTGTATGGCAAGTATGCCATATAGCAAAAACTTTCAAATTCGTAGCGAGGTGTATTGATGTTTTTTAAAATATGCTCTTTTAGTTTAATATATTAGCGTTGACCATCAGTCTTTCTTGAACTATATCTTTAGTTAGAACCATTGTTACCTAGGTTGGTTGTATTATCTAACTGGTCAGTATTTCATACTTGAAGGTTGAAGTGTCTCATAAAAAAAATGCTCCAAAGGTGTCTTTGATGACGTGAAAGTTGTTGCCGTTTTATCATTAGAAGTTTATTCCTCTTTATAAGCTGTCAGTATTTGCACATTGTGTACGTGCAAGTATGCCAAATGGCACTTAAACTTTCAAATTCATAGCGAGGTGTATTGATTTGTTTAAAATGCGCTCTTTTATTTTTATTTATTAGCGTCAATCATCTGTCTTTCTTGAACTATATCTTTTGTTAGAATCATTGTTACCTAGGTTGGGTGTATTATTTTCTAGCAGGAAAGCTGAAATATATATTTACTAAACTTCATATACGGTTTGCTCCAATGTTATGTAATGTTTTGGCTCGTTTTCTATTTTACGAACTTTATTTCTTTTTATACATTTATTTGAGTTGAAAGCAACTGGCAGTATAGATTTACTGCAATTACCCTTTGTGTTCAAGAGTATAAGACGGTTCATCATAGAAGGGAATGGCACTGAGGTACGCGATCCGGTGACTAAAGAAGAAATTTTGTCTGAGGTATAGTTTTAATCTTTCTATCTTGAAACATAAAGCATGCCTTAAACTTTGTGTCAATCGATCCTGACTATGCCTTTTCTTCTGTTAATTCGAGCTACTTTCTCAATGTGCCACCGATGTGTCTAATTTCTCTTGTAAATTCAGGTTTCCAGGCAACTGCAAGTGAACATTGAACCCGAAAATTTACATCTACCGGCTCCTTTGTCTGCTCTGGGGGAGTACAAGGTACCTCTTCGGCTACCCAAGTCTCTACCTAAGCCAGCGGGAAATGAGTGGATTCTTAATGTCAAGATAAGAAAAAGGTGATGGCTGAAGGGTCCATTTGGTGGTGGCTGTTGGTTTAATGTGGAACGAAAATTGGCCTGAATTGTTTGTTTAGTGATGGATATGTGGAATTTCAAGAATAAAGTTGATTAACAACGTCTGTAACAAAAGACCAACACCTGACGGAGTCACAGACTCACCTTTGTCAAGAATGAGTAGTTATTTATAGAAAGTTAAAATTTATATATTTTTTATTACACATATTTAAAGAATGTATTGTTCTCTAAAAATCTTTTCTCTGTCAACATTTTGCCAGTGATTTGCCGTGAGGTGTACATAGAAATTTGCAAGGCCCAATTAGCCCTTGGTCAGAGCATATTGACTGTAGTCAGACAACACTATAATGCCATATATGTTTTTTCTTTTTTAGCATAGTTAGCAGTATGTAACATGTTGGCCAAACTTTTGGGAGTAGATAATAAAGTATGTAGAATATAGTAAATCAATATATATGGATGATGATTTTAATTATGTTATCAATTTGCAATTGAACCTTCAATAAAATAAAGATAAATAATCAGTGGTGTTTTATTATTCAACTGATTGAATGCTATCGGTCAAGTTAATTTTACAAACGTAAGGGGGATATATAGGATATATTCATTGTGGGGATTTAACGAAAGGAATGGAATTTTATGAATTTGATAGATTTTTATTTATTTTCATAAAAATTCTTCAGGTTTGTAAAAGATTTTTATAAACTCCTGTGGAAGAGCCTTTTGTATATTTGTATAGATATTCCTAAATTTTTTTCATAATATTAATTTGATTTTATATATAAAAAATAAACTACAAAATAAAAAATAATATATTGGAAAAAAAATTAATTCCTTTGGAGAAGTAGTCAAAAATAGAATTTTGTTCAACAAATTTTTACGTCTCACCCTCAAACACACAATACAATGCTACTTTCCCTCCCACCGTCTCAACCTCTGTTACCCGCAATTAATTTCACTCCCCGGTGGGTTCCGTCGACATTAACTCCTCAACGCCTTTCCACTGTTCAGACCGCGGCTTATAGTAAACTGGACGCTTTCACTCAGTACTCGGGCTACCTCTTTCAGATGACCGCATCAGAAGGCGAATCATTGAATGAATACAATATATCCAAAATCAGGGGTCATTTAAAAAAGAGGGACCCCTCTTGGTCTTATTTAAAAAGAAGGGAGTTGACTTTTGTTTTTTAAAAGGAAGGGAGTGGGTTTGTTAAGAGGATACTTAAAATTGTTAAAAATAATAATATTTAAACAATTATTTTTATTCGCATTTATGATGTTTCCCACCAACCCACCAACCACCAACGTCGTCCCCTTGATGACCGACCAGACGGAACAGACTTCATTTGCTCTTTTGTTCTGGATTATCCGACATCCTGGGTTCCTTTGTTCTTAGGTTCTCCGACATTATTTTGCTCGCCGAAGGAAAACTATTGAATAAAGAGATCAAAATACAGAGTGAGTAGTACTACTGGAGCTCAAGCATTTGCCGATCTTAACCATACTTTGTTTGTTACTGGGTCGCGATCATAATACAGAGTGAGTAGTACGACTGGGTCGCGACCATACTTTGTTTGTTACTGGGTCGCGACCAAGATTTGTGTGGGTCGCGACACATACTTGCTTGTTTGCTACTGATATTTTATAATAATTTTGCAGGTTATGCCGACAGTCATTGTATTCGAGTATGACGGTGAATGGAAAAGTAACAATGATGAAATCCCGGTATTTAAATGGTGTTCAAGGTCAGGTTGTAAGTGGGCAGCGATTCCTGTTGATGGTGAAATTTGTTCTTTTGAATAAATTAATTTTTATATAAAAATATGATTTTATTTTTACGCCTAGAAAAGAGAGTAAGACAAATATAAGAGAATAGAGGAAAAAGAAGAAAAAATTTGAAATCATACAATTCTCTAGTTACAATCGAAGAAAATTTTGATACTTATTATTATAACTTACGCATTAATATCTATATTATTAATACTTCAACGAGTTTTAAAAATCTATCAAAAGTTTTGAATTTATAGACTTTTAGAGTGTTTTTAAAAGACATATTTAATACCACCAAGGTTTTATGAAATTTATAACCATTATTATTGAATATGTCTTGGATTTCTAAATTCACAAAAATTTAAGTCATTAAGATTGAAATATTGAATAATGTTATACACGGTCTACAATAAAATCCCCCCCTCCCCTGTCTCTACACGGGTCATTTAAAAAAG
>KV003874.1:149787-193351 GCA_001598015.1 Dorcoceras hygrometricum | reverse complement strand
ACCGCAGCAAAATCTTAATGTCCATTGATTTTCGTGATCCCAACTGATATATTCATTGAATCAGAAAGTGCCCAGATTGTCATTCTGTTAATTATTGCGAAGATTGAATTATCATACTTTTCAATTTGATTTTTAGTAGGGCGATCGGATTGATTATTGTGAAGAATTTTGAATTGAATGGAAAGCATGGGTAGCAAGTTCAAGAGGATTTGTGTATTTTGTGGAAGTCAGCCAGGCCACAGGAAAGTATTCAGTGATGCTGCCAATGACTTGGGAAATGAACTGGTTTGTGTATTTCCCTTTCATGGGAGAAAAAAAAGATTCCATCTTTTTGTTGAATCTTGAAATTTCTTTAGCTGCGGTTTGACTTGCAAATTTTCCTTGTTTCTGAGTCAAGGTATTGACTTTTTCTGAGGAAAAAGTGGATTCTTGATTTTTTTTGTGCTTTGATGATTAGAGCTTTTCAACCACTCTGAATGTGTTTTCAAGAATATATCAGTTTATACAAGTTGTTTCCCTTCATTGTGGCAGTGGGATTCTCATGTTATTTAGAAAAAATGTAGAGTTCAATCTTGAAATTCATTACGTGCAAGTGGGTTTCCTTCATTGTGGCATTGGGATTCCATGTTTGTTTTTTCGGAAAATGGAGATTTCAACCTTGAAATACACCATGTCATCGTCATGCTGTTCGATTTGATTATTTGCTTGTTATGTGAAAGATTTGCGTACTCTGTGAATGGTGGGTGGTTTCAGGTAAATAGGAAGATAGACTTGGTATACGGTGGTGGAAGTGTTGGGTTGATGGGGTTAATTTCTCAGAGAGTCTTTGATGGTGGTTGCCATGTTCTTGGGTAAGTTTTGCAGAAAAATGATGTGTAATTTGATTGTTCTTCTTTGCTGTAAGATATCCTTGAACCGATTTTTTGTTATGCAGAGTGATGCCCAAAGCTCTAGTTCCCTTTGAGGTATATTTGCATCAGATTTCACCCCTTTTTATTAATGGTCTTTATACCAAATTTTTTGTTTTGTTTCTCTGTTATTTCACGGAGCAATCAAGATTTGCTGGCCATGTTTTGGGACACGACGGTTGTCTCGCGTACTAAGACCTTTTATACAGCGGCTATGTTGGAAATTGAATGACCAGCCTTGCCCCATTCTCTATTTAACCTATAGTTTGGCATTTCAAATATTCATAGGGGACCTTGTAGCATCTGTAGTTTTTAGTGATTTATGAATTTTCCTCATGAGGTACTATATTTGAGTTATATTGACAGATATCGGGTGGAGCTGTTGGAGATGTGAGAATCGTTTCAGATATGCATGAACGCAAAGCTGAAATGGCTAAAGAGGCTGAAGCATTCATTTCCCTTCCCGGTAAACGTACATTAAAAGACAGCCGAAGTATTTTTCCCCCAATAAATCTGTTTCGTATTTCCAAAAATTAAAAAAATATTTAGAAAGAAGCGTTTCTATGTCTGCATCCTGAATTTTCTAGGAGGATATGGAACCATGGAAGAGACGATGGAAATGATAACATGGGCACAACTCGGAATTCATAACAAACCGGTGATGTACCCATCTTTATTCAACGAAAACGAGTGAATTTTTTCCCTACTTCTTGATATGTGTTGCTTTTTGGACAGGTTGGTTTGTTAAATGTTGATGGTTACTATGACTTGTTGCTCAGTTTATTCGACAAAGGCGTTGAAGAAGGCTTCATTAAACCAGGTGCCCGGCACATAGTTATCTCTGCTCCTACTGCCAACGAGCTTTTAACTAAGATGGAGGTACCTGAATATGAGTTATTCAACACCATCAAATTATTTGCATCATCGATTTTTTGTTAGAATTAACTTTGACTACCTGGAATTTCGCAGCAATTCGCTCCTTACAGCGACCATGTTGCCCCCCATGAAAGCTGGAAAATGGAGGAATTGGCTGGTTACACATCTATAAGAAAATCATAATGAAAATCTTGTTTGTGATGGGAATTATATTCTCACAGACATACAATGTCTTTAATAATGTTCGCTCCTGTGTGGCCGCAATTCTTGATTTATTGCATGATATTTTTTTTCCTTTCATGTTTCTGCATGAAAAATGCTGTTAGCAAGTTTTAAGACTGTAACTTCTGAGTTGGTGATATGTATTCTCTCTACATAGTAAGTTGGAAAACGCAAGCCTGAAATGATAGGAATTCAATGTTGGTAATAAACTATCATATGGTGATACCGAATCGCGCCGAAATTACTGAGAAACACCCATAGGAGCTCTAGGCACAGCATCACACTCGGAACAAAGTTGAACCCACAGGGTCGTGGTCTGGTGTTTCCATTTACATTCTCTTGTTTCTGTTTTACATGTTCTTCGACCTTTCGGTCTGTTGTTTCTGTTTACATATTCTTTCGAAATGTACCTTAGGATTTTCTTATAATGATATATCAAATTGTAGCTCTAACCTTTACTTATTTACACATTAATAATACAATATAGAATAATAATCAAATGAAATGATTATTATGTGAACTTAAATCTATCACAGTTAACATGAAATTCTATATAAACATGTCAAGGGATGTATTGAAGTCTGATCTTTTATATTGGAAATCTGATCAATCCAAGTGTAACCATAGTGTTTAGGAGACCTTAAAAAAAAGGTACTATATTTACATGCCCAGTTGAAAGTGCATAATCATTCTACGGAGAAACAATATTCCAAAATCACCAAAATTTCCCTTTCACCCTCTGCAAGTGTGTCCATGATTCAAAAAAAGAAGTATGCATTCGTAGCTAAACGGTCGACCCACCATTTCGGAATAAGTATCCAACATACGACTACCCGAACAAATCATGTAAGAAACTGTACTCTGTCAACGAATCGATCAGACAATAGCTATAGGGCCAAAATTATTCACATTTGGGAGATCCTGAAGTCATCCCATGAAGTTAGCATTTCTTTTCTTGTGTATGATCAAGCCTTTGCTTTCGAGGGAGGCGATAGTAAATGATGCAACGTGCTGGCATGTATAACAGCGCTTGGATTTGTGTCTCGCGTACGTGTGCCAAATTTATGTTCCACGCCACTCTGTGCAAGAGATCGCCGTGGCCTTGGAAGGACTCGTATCAGTCTTGTTGATGTTACAAGTAGGATTACACCGATTATGATGAATGACCTGCATTCATAGACAATTGAGATATAGGAAAATTCTTATATCCGGTGAGACTAATGTCTAGTCATAATTAAAGAAATGTTTCAAGTTTTGCAATATAGTATTTTAAATTATAATATCAAATATTTTGGAAATTAGTGAAAAACAATTACAATTAATGATCATGTTAGGAGGCATGAAAATGAAATATACTTAAGCAGATAAAATGTGATGGTAATGGCTGTGAACATATTAAACAGATTGAAATAGCAAGAAGAAAATGTAGATAGGTACCATCCGATGAGAAGCAAGGAACGAGCTATTGGTGCTGTAGGCAATTGTTCCCCTAAAACAAGAATACCAGCAAGTACACCAGTAACAATCGAAGCAACCGCTGCACAAGTAGACACCACAACCGCCCTCCCATGCTTCAAACCACGGGTCTGTTCGAAGCGGATACAAGACATTATGATCTTGAAAACACGGGTGCCAAAAATCGAAAAATTTGTCTCGCGATGAATTCGTCCTACTATAAACCTAAACTATTCAGATCGGCTTTTATATTACCTGGACAACAAATCCGGAGGCGCTGCAGCAAACGCTGATTGAAATGCAGCTCGGAAGCATTAACTTGGAAAACTCCTGCTCCACAAACACAAATCCCATCTTTGACACGACTGATGCGATTCTGAAAATAATTTTTATGAGGGGGAAAGTAACAACGAATACAAAGTACACTTGCACTACAGTCTGGAGTAACTATATACCCAAACAAAATGCCGGATTCCAAGCCATATATGATTTCCTCAATGACTTCATATTGCATCTGTGCAGTAAATGTGAAGCATAAGTTAAGTTCGTGCAACATGCTCATGTTTGACACAATGATACTGTAGCATCATCACAGCAGAAATGTTCTAAACATACCAATTCTTGTTCCCTTCTATGGCGTCTGTAGACACGAAGCAATCCATTAAGAAGTACCTAACATTTAGCAAAATATTCAAAGTTTCAGGCCATTGAACGAGAATAACTTGATTAGAACTGTGCTCAACAGTTTGTGTAGCCATGAATCCACACAGAATAACTTTATTATAAAGTTCAAAATACTTTTTCTTCTTGAGGAGGAATCACAATAAAATCAAAGCACATTAATTATCACAACCTTTTAAAGATATCAAGTATTAAAGTGTAACTAAAAATATTGTGTAAGGAAGATGCTTACAAACAAGATTGAAACTACAAATGCTAGCCATGGTAAATGAAAAACTGAGATGGAAGATGCCTTTTGCTCCTCCCCTCCTGCACCGATACCTGTAACACGAGGAACTAATATAAAACCAGAGAGCTGAGTAGATGCTTATCTTGGGAATTTCATCATGACGATGGGACAAACGAAGGTGTGGCTGGTCGTACCCATGCTGCAACCATCACCTACTCGAGTTAGAAAAATAAAAAAAATTTGCTAAAATTCTATTGTGCTGTTCCCTCCTCCATGGAATTCTTGAGTCTGACACTACGAGTCATGGTCCCAAAATATGGAGCTCACATTACAAATGTACAATGAGATACCAAAATTAATACATTTAAACAAGAGTCCACATATAATCAACTTACATTACCTATAGTGCCAATGCCAGCCAATGTAATTCCAACCCAGTCAATTGCATTCATCATCTCCTTCAGATAAAAATGAGAAAAAACTGAAAGGATAGCAAGTCCACAACCAGAAACAGGTTGAATAACCGATACCTGTGTCACATATAAATTTTCCGAATCCAATAAATATGATGGCAGAGCACATAAATAAAATAGTCGAATATAAAAAAGCGTAGCACATACAGGTGCTTGAGAAAGTGCTAGAAGCATCAAGATCGCTCCAAGAATATCCATCAGAAACCCAAAAACCCAAGCTTTGTTGGAAGCATACGTTCTTATCACCTGTGACAATTACGGTTTGGAATACATATGCTTTACTTTTACTTCAAAATGAAGCTAAAAATTCATATTCCCTCCCGCCAAGGTAGAGATTAACGATGTTGATAACATGAGCCAACAGGATAAAGAGCAAGAAATATATAGTCGAAGCACTTGCCTGCATTTTATTTTCCGATAAGAAGCACCGACAAGGGATAACATGTAAATGTTAACTATCTACAATTGCAAACTTGAGAACTCGTTTTCTAGCATTGAAAAAATTGTTAAAGAACACCAAACACACCAGCTTAACATGTCGAGAATGAAATCTACAACACCTGATTCAGAATCCAAAAATGCAGCTAATCATATTATTAAGTAACCTCTGGTAACACCTATAAAGTATGCTCATTGTACAAAAGCATAAATGCATGTTTGCTTTCTGTTATACTCCTCACACAGCATATGTCGCATTCTTATCAGATATATGAATTTCCTTCCAAGTTATCCTCTCTTACTCGGAAAGAGACAGAGACTTTGATAAATCTACTCTGTTGGATCAACAGCTCGGAAATATTTCAGAATCATCATACTTGACAAGTACCACAAATCAGTATATGTAAGCTTCACATGACTTCAGATACGATTTTCACATGACTTCAAATACGATTTGGCAAACGATCGCAGCATGGGAATACTCTGGGTCCTATATTTAGATTGAGCTAGTTCACCCGAATCAAACTTACAATTTAAACCCAGAGAATACTACTTGGTTGGCCACAAACCCCATATCTTTCCCAATATATAACGTAAGATAAACCATCAAAGATCATAGCTGAATAAATCAAAGCAAGCTCATGAAAGATTTCCCATCAAGAAGAAGACCGGACCTTCAGACACAAATTACCACTGTTATAGAGAACTAACCACGAAGTCAGAGACCATGATCAATAGAATACCAGAGCAACAAACAAAAAAAGGGACAAGCTTTGAAGGGCCCGAGCAATAAGTGATCAAATTAACAGCAATCAGAGAGTATAAATGTGCCCAAGATTTAGGTAACAACCAAATCCCAGCATCAAATCCAACAAATTAACATCAAATACATGCAAGCAAGATCCAAGACCAAATAAACACCCATGTATTAATTACCTTGAGCTTGAATGACAAAGGAGGGAGAATGAGCGTGCCCTTTTTCTGCAGGACCTTCCCGATGTTGTTTCCCGCGGTGGCGACCACCGTCAAGAATACAGATTCCCACATATCTACCACTCAACTCCGTGTGTGTTTCTTTATATTCTCTTATTTATTACACTTTTTTCCCTTGAGTGAAATGCTTCTATGATTTCGTAAAGGTGGGAACTTTCTGGGATTATCGCGAAGATCTCTGTCTACTGCCAGAGATCTCTCCTCAGTCTTGGGGTGTGATTATTCGCATATCCGTTTTATACAAGAGCCGGTACCCAATATCGAAACCTTTCGTTGCAATTTCTTTAACCGAAGAAAAACCAACATTTTTAAATGGATTTTTAAGATGGAACAATGTTTCGGTGTACTGAGTAATATTATTGAGTTCTTAAAATTCATTAGAACAATAGAACGCTTGTTTGCGATGCTTATAACAAGTCCCAGAAGTTGGCTCATTGGATCATTGACACCCAAAATCCAACTTACCCTGACCATAGAAAAACATAATGCTACATAATTATTTTACTTTTACACCCTAAACTCGGTGTGTTGCAATCGAGTTGCTTTCTAGCCTTTTCGTTTTTCTCGCGTGAAATAAATCGTAATGTCGACTTATACACTAATAATCTTTAGGTAGGCCCCGGCCCCCTAAGGACGACGACTCTGTTTAAATCACATTAAATAGGGTTGTGCATTATAATTCAGAGTTATCATTAGAACTTGAAAGTAAATTATTCATAAACTTGCCATAAAACACGACTCAGATTTATTTTTATGCATATGATTGGCCAAAGTCTGTGTTCAAGGGTGCAAATTGCAATAAAATAAAGAGAAGCTTTGACTTTTCGTTTGATTTTTTTGGTTTCAAATGAACTCCTAGCTTGATCTAAGATTTTAAATATTTTTAGCTTGAAACGAACATTAAGAACAAAGGAAAAATGCATTTATACGTCGATAAAATAAGTAAATTTTGTGCTTATCAAAGCAAAATAAAAAATCTGATTGTTTTTAATACTAATAAATTAAAGAATGACCTTCTATCGACGTTAAAAGCGGCTGTCATGGAGTTTCCACTGGGCTGGCTATTATTAGCCAAAGCGAGCTTGGAAAAAACAAAGCCCAAATGTTTAGCTAATTTACTTGGGCTTTAGTTAACTGGGCCTTCAACCCATACCCTTTAAGGCCCTAATGCTCAACAGTTCACAATTCTGGGCTGCGTCCATTCAATTTCGTTGGCTACATGTATTCAGCTCGTTTGCTAGACATCAACTACCGTTGGAATGGCTTACGGCGGCGCCTCCGTGGCTCCGGCTGGCGCAGCAGGCGGTTCAACAACGATTAGACAGGTGAAGCTGGACAAAGAATGTGAACTAAGAGTTGAAGTCGGACCCGACGCGCCTCTTCGCCTCCGATTGAGCAGTGGCACTGGAGAGATTTTTGGAACCGAAATTCCGCCGGGGATTTGGCTGACCTATCCGCCGAGGCTCAAATTTGCTGTAATACTATCTGTACTCATCATTTTAGCTTCATCAATTTACGATTTTAATTCCAATGTTTGAGCTACTGAGACTCCATCTGACGATAGAATTAGTGGGAAGATCACTAGCATTCTTATCCATACAGTTAGTATGCACAATCGTTAGCATTTCTCACTGAAAAAGTTTCCTTGTTGGTGGATAGTTTGTGTTTACCAGTGAATTGCATGTTATGATTCTGTCTTAATTTGATTGTACACGCCAGATTTTTTCTTGGTATGGCGCAACAATTGAAATGGATGGTTCCACGGAAACTGATTATACAGCTGATGAGGTATGTCTATGATGTCTTTCTTGATCACATGATTACATGGAGTTCATATGTATATATTCCTCCGTTTCTACTTCTAAGCGGTATTATCGGTTTCCTATTTCTGCTTTAGACACCTATGATCAGCTATGTCAATGTGCATGCCGTGGTGGATGCTCGAAGAACCCGTGCCAAAGATGCACCTAGTGATTCTGATACTTCTCAGGTGGTTAATAGATAGAACTACTAACGAGGATACCGTGTTCTCATTTTAAGCTGCCTTTTACTTACTAAATATTTTTGGTCATATTTCTAATATCAAGATTTGCCTCTCTAATACTCAATTGCAATTTTTTGGGTTTTTTATTGGCTTAAATTAAACGGTATGCACACATCCAGATTTTTAGAGCATTAAAATAGACCCCTAATGGAACGGAAGAAGGCTGACACTCTCTTTACAACTGCTCACCCTAGATCAGTTTTCAGTCACTTCAAACCAGGCTTGCGAAACCTTTACCTTCCAAGTTCAATTTTCTCACGAAGCAAAAAGTCATAGATGAGCAAATATTCAACAAAATTCAAATTCGTTTGCCTTCTGCAGTTGTTTAGTCTGAGTTGGATGTATTGCACAAATTGATCAATTTTATGTGGTGGGAGAAGCGTGGCTGTGGCTATTATCAATTTGGCTATCTTATGATGATCACAGTAATATGCCTTTAGACGAGTGATTTTTATCCATAGCTTCATCTGTCACTCTCTGTTTTCTTTGGTTGTTTCTAACAAATTCCTATAATCCTGAAACTTCTAAAAATGCTGTTGGCCCATTTCTATTTTGAAGTCAATCTCCAGTCACTTTTTCAGGGGCCCAGGGTTATTGTCGTTGGACCTTCAGATTCTGGAAAGAGTACCTTATCAAGAATGCTTTTGAGTTGGGCTGCTAAACAGGGGTGGAAACCTACTTTTGTAGATTTAGACATAGGCCAGGGATCCATAACGATACCGGGATGCATAGCTGCAACCCCAGTTGAACTGCCTATCGATCCAGTTGAAGGTATCCCTTTCGAAATGCCACTCGTGTACTTCCATGGGCATGCTACTCCCAGGTAATGCAGTGTTGTATGACAAACTTCACAAATCTTTCGCCTGGTGTTGCAATTACAAATTTCTAATACTAATCCAATTACCTGGTGTTGCATGCGCATATCTTTTGCCGCCTGTTTGTGGCCATTATTCATTTCGTTTTTTACCATTAAGTTCACCTTCCTTCCAACTTGGTGCCTTTCAGTGCCAATGCAGATCTTTACAAGGTACTGGTGAAAGAGCTTGCCCAAACTTTGGAGAGACAGTTTACCGGAAATCTTGAATCTAGAGCTTCAGGCATGGTGATTAATACAATGGGATGGATTGAAGGTGTTGGTTATGAGGTATGAGGTTTATATAACCTGTTGGCTATTTAGTGAGATTCTTTGTCGTCATCCCAACTTACAGTTTCTGTCTTATTCCCCTATTGGCAGTTGCTGCTGCATGCAATTGATACATTGAATGTCACAGTTGTTCTCGTTCTTGGTCAGGTACAATATTGTTTGGGGTTAGTTTTAGCCCTTTAAAAATGGCCACTTTGAACACGTCTTTAGTTATATGCATTTAAGTGATGGATGAAAGGAGAGACAGGTTTTTTCATGAGAAACATGGATCTTAATTCATGATAATTGTTGTTTTCTGCTTGCATGTGGGCTTTTGTAGGAAAAGCTTTGGAGCATGCTAAGAGATGTTTATAAAAACAAGGTGAATGTAGATGTGGTGAAGCTTCAGAAGTCTGGTGGAGTTGTCTCTAGGAATGCAAAAGTTCGTCAAAAGTCCAGGGCTTACAGAATACGTGTATGCGATGTTTCTTTAGTATTCTATGTTGTAATTACGTTAATGCAGGCTTGTTGATCATAAATAAGCATTGCATTCAAGCTTGTGTTATCAAATCGTTTTGTTTGATTGCAGGAATATTTCTATGGCCTTGCTAATGATCTTTCCCCACATTCTAGTGTTGCAAATTTCAGTGATTTAAGCATATACCGAATTGGTGGTGGGCCACAGGCCCCACGTTCAGCTCTGCCTATTGGCGCAGAGCCTTCGGCAGACCCTACAAGATTGATACCCGTTACTGTTAATCAGGATTTACTCCACTTAGTTCTAGCTGTGTCGTTTGCAACAGAACCAGCCGAAATTATTTCAAGGTATGTGAAACTTCTCCTTAAATCTACTCTTTTAGAAGTTGAACGATAAGTAAAAACATCTGAGAGAATGTTAAACTTTTAATTGCTTGATTCAAAAGCACGGAATTTCTGAACTATTTTCTTGGTTTGATAGACTTTAAATTATTTGAGCGCTTGAATCCTCACTTTCGAAGTTGGTTGTTCCTATTTGGCGCACCTTTTTCTTCTTTCTAATTATCCTTTTTCTTCTCTTCTCAGTAATGTTGCTGGATTCATCTGGATTACGGACATAAACTTTGATAGGTTTGGACTTAAACCTTCGTCCTCAATCAAGTGTAGTCTAATTTCACGCTGCTAATGTGACCTCTTTGGTACTCTGTACAGTAAAAAAATCACATATTTGGCACCATCTGCTGGAAGCCTTCCTGGTAGATATTTGATCATGGGAAGCCTGACTTGGTATGAACCTTGAGTTTGCCAACTTGTAGCCGTGCCCTCAACACTTAACGTGATGATTGTGGAATGTAACATTATGAGATACTCGTCAGTTTTGATGATTGTTAAAAATTGTGGTCTTGCAAATGTACAATAACTTTGAGAGGTCAATTTGGATAAATTCTTAGGTATACACCGTTGAGAATCTTATAATTGCTCAGGCATAATCTAGTAATGACTGTTAATCTACTTTATCTGATGTTTTCGTTTTGAGTCTCCTGTTGCTGTTCTCGTTTCGTAAAATGGACGAACCAATTCACCGCCTTATTGCAGGGAAATACACTAATGCAAAATCCGTGGAAAAAAAGAGGGCGTCCCATACTCGATAAAATAGTGACGATGACCATAAAATATACAAAACGCAAGTTCCTCATAGCTAGATAAATAGTGCGAAAGCGCAATAACACGGATTCAACAAGTATACCAATTGATGGAACATCCCCAGACATAATCCAATAAAAAGACTTGAGGAATTTCAAGTTCTTTTGGACAAATACGATACTAAAAACAAACCAAAAGTTGTCAACAGCAATCAATGCATCGTCCCTGCTGCATATCAAAGGGCAAAATCTCTTGATCACACTCACATTACATTTTAATCTAAGACATGAAACCAAGATGGTAAAAAGCAATTAAGGTAATGACATTAACCTCATGTGGTTACAAGGTCGTCCGTTGGTAATCACCTGGCACTTGCAACTTAAATATTTATGGGCTCATGTCACAAGGGATTTAAAAACCAGAGTTGATTCTCTTTAATAGGTAGGTACGAGTCTACCAAAACTGCAATTAGAGGAGATCAGCGACATTGGCAGGAAGCTCCTCAACAACCACATTATAGAACTTCTGAATGTCAAATAACATCCGTTCATCGTCTTTAGTAACGAAGTTGATAGCCACACCCTTCCTACCGAAACGACCACTTCGCCCAATACGATGAAGATAATTCTCAGGCTGAGTCGGCAGATCATAGTTGATAACTAGAGATACCTGCTGCACATCAATGCCACGTGCTAAAAGATCAGTGGTGATGAGTACACGCGAAGAACCTGATCTGAATTCGCGCATAATGATGTCTCTCGTGTTTTGGTCCATGTCACCATGAGTGGCAGAGACTGTGTGATCTCGGCCGCGCATTTTGTCTGTGAGCCAGTCGACCTTACGTCTGGTGTTAACAAAAATGACACTCTGCGTAATGGCTAATGTCTCATAAAGATCGCAGAGAGTTTCAAGCTTCCACTCCTCTTTGTCGACGTTAACATAAAACTGCTTGATACCCTCGAGTGTTAGTTCATCACGCTTCACAAGAATACGAACAGGCTTATTCATAAATTTTCTTGTAATTTCAAGAGCTTCTGGAGGCATAGTAGCGGAAAACACACCAACTTGAATCTTAGGAGGCAGCAACTGAAAGATATCATATATCTGAAGAAAACAACCTTGGTTTAAATAAAAATCAAACAAATCTCTGATGACGGAATTATGACTGATAGCACATTGTGCTCAACTATCAACAGTGAAATTGTTGATAGCCCAAAATAAATTTTCTAATCACAACATACAGGCAATTTAACACACCTGATCCTTGAAACCTCTGGAAAGCATTTCATCTGCTTCATCCAACACAAACATCTTGATGTAATCAGGGCGAAGAGACTGCCTTCTCAGCATGTCAAACACGCGTCCAGGAGTACCAACCACGACATGAACCCCACTTGACAGAATACGTTGATCTTCACGAACACTAGTACCTCCAACACAAGCATGAACCTTAACACCAAGATAATCACCAAGCGCTCGCATAACCTTCTCGATTTGTTGTGCAAGCTCACGAGTTGGGGCCAGAACCAAAGCCTGGCATTCAACAACATTGTAGTCTAGCTGCTGCAGAATTCCAGAGCAGAAAGTTGCTGTCTTTCCTGTTCCCGACTGGGCCTGTTGAATCACATCAACCCCCTTGCAGAAGGGAACAATACCTCTTTGCTGAATTGCAGAGGGCTTCTCAAACCCTTCAAAACAGTACAAAAATGTGGTCTTCAACATTCAAACAACAGAAAAAGGGGAGCCGGAATACTCGATATACAAACAAAGCACCTCAGACTGCCAAATTATACACTGGGGGAAAGCGCTCATTAGAAATCTTGCAACAGAGTGATAAATTAGAAATAACGGTATAACACCTACTTTTGTCATAGATCTTTGAATAAAGAGACAAATCACCAATCGAAGACAGGCAATGTAGAGATTGCAGGAGAGGATAATTGCATCGTGAATGCAGAACAATAAATTGAAGAATTAAAGGCCCATGACATCTTCCTAAATATATGATTAAAACATACCGTATGCATAGATTCCCCTAAGGAGATTTTCCTGCAGGCCCATAGAATCAAAACTGTCATGCACTTCATCGTAACTTGTGAAGAACTCCTCACCTTCAGCTCCAAGACTGAAATAAAACAGATGATGGAAAATCAGAGTAAATAAGGATAAAGGACACAGTCGAGATGAATTGTTTCTATTAAAAGAAAATTGCTCGTTCAGAACGGTGAATAAAGGCATGATGGGGAGTTTACATTTCATTCATTTTGTTATCATACTGACGAGCATCAAACTGGGAACCTTCAGGTGCCATTCCAGCCATGACTGCAGTACAGGAAACGGACAAACAGAAGTACTGAGCTATGTTACAAGATTGGCAAGGAGTGATGATGACAGAAATTATACAAAGGATCACTACTGCCACGACAGATCACATATGCACATGACTCTGATATTTTGGGCCTACTCCCTTTTGAGTCATTTTATATACACTATTCTGTGAACAGTGGGCTGAAAGCATAAATCAAACTGCAACTTAGAATTAAAGATACAAAGCTAATCCAATCATGACAGAAAAATATAAATATTGTTATTCCCAGGGTCAAGAAATCCACATATTCCTCAACTTTTGGTCACCACTTTCTACAGTCCAATTAACGAGACAGCCACACGGCATCATATTTAAGGAGAGAGAAGGCAATAGAACACTTGTCATGACTTCATACTAGTACTAGTATGGCCTTGTGTGAGTTGGAATTTGACCTATGATCAAAGATTCAATTTACTCAATTACGTGGGAGAAAAGATCAAGTAAAACAGACCGCCAACGAAATAGAGCCCTCGGCACAAAAATTTCAAAACAAAAGACAAGAATTTACACCATGAATCAAACAAGTTTCCCACAATCAAAGAAAAATACCAAAAATATCTCGACTTCGCCAGCACTCAATCATCAAAGCTAGAAAAAATTCATAAATTCACCAAATAAGGTCGGCGATTGTGGTACCTGATAGAAGCAGAAGTTCGATCTGGAGAAAAGGACTGAAAGCGTGAGTAATCAAAGAAAACTCCTCGGATCTGGCCTCGGAGTCGAAGGGGCAGTGAGTTGTATCAGTTGTGTGTGATGTTAGAGATTGGGATTAAGAGCCTAGATTGTTCCTATTGTCTCGGTCAGTGAATTTCCTGTGTTGTCCCTTCTCTCCGACGTCGTATTGCCCAGGGCCGTGTCAATGGCTTACATACATGCAACCTCAATGCTTGGCACGGTTTTAAGATTTAATCGTCATAATTCCACTATTAAAAGGTGAGACGGATCCATCGTAACATATTTATTGAATTTTTTTTTTATGGATCGATCTAACTATCCAATCGATTCAACCGAACTGCCAAACCGACAAAACGGTTTTTAATCATAACCAAATCATATTAGTGATCGATTCATTAATCGGTCCAACAATTGAACAGCCAAATAGATAAGACGGTTTTAATCATGACCGGACCAGACAAATGACTTGTTCTTAATTGAACCGATCCAACCGATCTGTTTAGTTCAATTTTGAAAATATTGCTTCGAACGCTAGGAAAAGGTGTATCCACAACCAACCACCTTACTCGTGTATTCTCCACCATGAAAGTTGTTATTATTATAAACAAACATATAATATTTGGCTATTATAATATATGTACAAACATGTATAACATAAACTTTAGATTCATCCCTGATTGGGGTCTAAGTATAGACCCAACCGGTGACCCATTTGATGGGTTTGAATCGCCCGACGGTTGTTACTTACCTAATAATATATAGTGAATGAAATTATAAATATAGATATTTAATTTTTAATTTTTATGTTTTATTTGCCAAATGAAGTGAAAGTAGCAGGACCATAAAAAGTTGTGGAGTAGGCATATGATATGAAATAGGTTTCAAAAGGACTATATTTTTTAATTTTTGACATGATAATAATTTGACAAATTATAAACTTTTGGAGGTTTACGTGGATGTCATGAATGGTCTTTTAAGAATTTTTTTAAAGGTCAATATGACCCACCTCCACTAGTGTGAGGCTTGTGAACAAAATCAACTACATTCGAGTCTAAATATTTCATTACTCGATTTATAAAAAAATAGTATAGTAACCATGTTCACTACTTGCACAATCTCACATTTGTAATTAAAATACATTTAACCAACTTAAAATGGACAATAAGTACGTCACTAAAGGTGTAGAATACAATATAAACATCATGGGTAATGGTAATTTAAGAAGGATTTGGATTTACATGGTAGTTATTCATAAACTTAAATGAGTTTTATATATTATTTAAATGTAGTTGGATGTGAAATCAAAATAACAAAATATAATTAAAAATAAAATAATGACCAGTTTACGCAGATTTTAAAACTTCCCAATAAAATATAACATGAATTTGTTAAAAATAATTAATATAAATTTATATTTTAATTCATATTCTACTATAATCTAAAATTACTGAAGAAATTTAATCAGTATCATATACATAAGATTGAAAAACATCACTATATAATGGATTATTTTAATAATTTTAAAATAATAATTTATGTATAATCCTTAACAAAAGGAGTGGAGGTTAAAAAATAATCTTAATTTACTCAACAAATAAAATGTTCACAAAATTGATGGCATCACCACTCAGTCACAAAGACCTTAACAAAATCGAGTCTCCAGCCCAAGTAGATATACTGGTCCAGAAGCCCAAACAGCTACGACTATTATACAGATTTTGAAAATGGAAAGTGGATAAGCATTAGAACCCAAAAGGCTAGTTAGGCCCAATATAATATCCACTCCACATTTCGCAGATGTGAACAAAAAATCTATATTTACGACTCAATTAACTAGTTTTTATATTTCTATGTGATATTATATACATAATATATACATATTATTTAAATTTTTCGCTATAGGTCTTTTGGCACTTAATAGCGAACCACGATTTATGATGCTAAATACCCTTTATGTTGATTTATGGACAATGTATAGTCTTTATAAGGATCCAAACCCCCTTTAAAAAAAATCCTAAGCAACATATATTATAACATATTAACAATTTATTATCATATGTATCAGATTGGAATTGTTTTTCTAACTTTATCATATTTTTAAATTTGTCATACCCATAAAATACTACACGTGTCAATCAAATTGTTTATGAAGTATTTGGGAAATGTTAGAAATATACCGTACTTTAAATCTTGATCAATATATCTGCAAACAATCTGATTTAGTTCGTCGGCTGATCTTGAGAGACTTTAGTATTACTCTTTATTTTTGGTTTCATCAACGATTCGAATGTGTTGTCGAACTTTTTATTGTAATTTTTTTCAAAAGTTATAGTCATATTATAATGTTACCTATAATTATTTCTTCTAATTTATGGACATATGTAACATGTTCTATGAACATGTATACATATATAGCTATGAATTTGTTATTCTCTTCCAATTACTAAATCTATTAAATATGTGGCATTTCATGGAGTGCTACATATGTAGTTGGAAATAACTTCCCCGGCTTCACGGATTCGATTCTCGTGTGGAGTAGATGTCTCACTGACATATTGTGGGGTATGCTCTGAGAATTTGTCCGTTATATGGGTCCTCTCTCCCGAACCTCTACCTACTCGTGCATATCCCTCGATTTACCAATCTGTATTGGCCAATGAGTTTCTGTCCTATATAGGGGTTAGTCCATTAATAGGTTAACTTTTCTTAAAATAAATAAATAAATAAAATGTAATTTTGAAAGGAAACAAAAAAGGATGTGAAGTGGTGGGAACCCTAATTCCACTCGGAAGAGTTGGCCACTTCCATAAAGGGAAAAGTGGATATTCACTTAAATAAGTAACTGGGAATTGTACCAACAAGATGTCATCATTGGATCAGCAACCTATTACTAAGTACAATAATGTAGACTAGACTAATCAACCAAAATCATATGACATAATCAAACTACTTTACGTTGATTATGTTGGATAAGGTGAACTATATACTTTTACCTGGCTAATTGACTTTAGTTATGTTGACTGAAATAAAAAATAAGTACTGGAGTCACAATATTAAAAATTAACCCGATTACAAAATGTGGAAATATATATTTACATATATGAAAATTTTTTCGTAGATAAAAAAACAATCATACTCAGCTTTTTCGATGCTACCCATGTGGCAGTGTCCCCAAAGACGTCAAGCGTGGGGTTCACACTTGATGTGTCTATGCGGCAATCGACAATTGGATGATAACCGTATTGCGCACCTTATGATATATCTCTATTTTATGTAGAATAATTGTTTCAAACTAAAGGGCTATACTAATTACTGCTTGCTCTTGATATGATTTGCGTATGGACTCAAGATTTACTTAATTACTCGAGCAACGAAAATACAAAACCTACTTAAATCGTATCTAAATAAATTAAAAAAAAATATTAACGATCAGTGATAATACAAATATCAAACCAACAAAGCTCACAATCTCAACCTTAACTATTAAAATAAGACCTCTTCTATTACTATATTAGTTCATTAAATCATCTCAGTTCCATTCGAATTTATAATCAAGTTTTACGAAATTTTGGGACTATAATTCACTAATTTCTCCATATGAACTGATTTATTTTCGATATGTTAAAAGATATATTTTTCTTCGTCCCATCTCACGATAATTTTTTGATTTATACATGGTATATACAATGACCCCTCCATTGAATTTTCCGGTGATCCCCAATTCATCAAATGAGTACCGATGGATTAATTGAGTTGGTGCAATTTATAGGTAATCAATTGAGACCAAAACATTTCATTATCTCCTTCACATTTAAAAACAACCCCCATTTTTCTTGTTTAAATTTCCATTGGTATATTCTGTTTTCAACTTCTCACCCTAATTAATATAACCACCAGCCTAAATCTCCGAGTTTCGGATTTATTGTGCATGCAATGAAAAAGGTGATCATCTTATTGGTGTGTTGCTAAACCTTTTTTTAAATATCAGAAATATCCTTATAAGTTCCACCAATTTCACATATTATATACTTTGTCTCCATCGGATGTCCGAGTTGATAGAGCCGATTCATAGATCATTTCCGATGGATTACATGATGTTTGACATACTTTCGCAACCAGCCATTTGGGTGAGTTTAAAGATTGCCAACCGATAAGAGGCATCGGAAATAGTCACTCGACGATGGCTGATCCGATGGATTCGACCCGACGATTTGTAATAAATTTTCACGTCATTGTAGGCTCACTGGGGATCCACTTGCCACATGCATGCAAAACGGAGGGAAGTGAACGTGCGTGGTGGGACTAGGGAATGGTGTGACGACTACACAAACTAGGCTTTTGCAACCATTACATTTTCCTATATCGTTTTGTCCATTTTTTTAATATAATCGATAAAATATAAAGTTTGTATACTTTTGATACTTGGGGCGCCGTATAAGATACAGGCGTGAGTTTACGCCACTCAATCTCTGTTCAAATTTAATTGGTCGACGCATTCGTCTGGACAGTAGCTTTATCTTTTTCTTTATCTTTTGTCTGGAGGTCTGTCATCAGGGGACGAGTTGAGTGAGATCTGGAGGTCCGGGTCTGGAGGTCTGTCCTCAGGGATGAGCTGAGGGAGATATGAAGGTCTGGAGGTATGTCCTGTGGGGGATGAGCTGAGGAAGATCTGGAGGTCTGTCCTCGGGGGATGAGCTGGACGTCTTTCATGCGATGACCTGCAACCACAGACACTGGTCAAATGGCGTCGGGAGCCATCCCGACGAAGGCTCTCCGATGCTAAGTCAGTTCGGGTGCTCGAGGGTATAAAGATGCAGAGAATGAGTCTGCTGAATGTGTGCTGAAAATTGAGAAATACCTGGGTTTTTATAGGAGAGTCAACGGCTTGCATGTGTACTACATGAGTAATCATGAGCAGGGATGGGCTTAGCATGTCTTACGTGTACGTTATCCTACCACCTGTATGCAGGGATGGGTTTTGCAGCTTTGTTAGTGCACTAATCATATGTTATTCAAGAGGGCCAAGTTGTTGTGATAGGTCACTATCATGAGGTTATGTCGGCAGACCGTGCTCGTGCAGACTCATCACACCTCGAGGTCTCGAGGTGCACTCTCGGGTCAAGAGGTCTTCCTGCAAGAGGTGAGGGCTTTCTCGGGGTAGGAGGTCTTCCTGAAAGAGCTGAGGTCTTCCTGCAAGAGGTCTTCCTGGAAGAGCTGAGGTCTTTCTATAAGAGATGTTCCTAGAAGAGTTGATTTCTTCCTGCAAGAGGTCTTCCTGGAAGGGTTGAGGTCTTCCTGAAAGAACTGAGGTCTTCTGGTAAGAGGTGTTATTGGAAGAGCTGAGGTCTTCCTGCAAGAGCTGAGGTCTTCCTGTAAGAGGTGTTCCTAGAAGAGCTGAGATTATGGCTGTAAACGAACCGAATCGAAGGGTTTAGAACTTAAATATATATATTTATTATATATTATATACAATTAAAACAGTAATAATAATAATAATTTTTATTATAAATATTTAAATAAAGGTTCGCGAGCCTTTCGAACAAAATAATTCCAGCTCGAGTTCAATTCGTAAAATAGTTCGGCTCGGTTCGAGTTCGGCTAGAGTTCGAAAAATTCGAATTCGAATCGAATATATAATTGAATCGGTTCGAAAAGTTCGCGAACATGTTCGATTCGTTTACAGCCCTAGCTGAGATCTTCCTGAAAGAGCTGAGGTCTTCATGTAAGAGGTGTTCCTGAAAGAGCTGAGATCTTCCTGCAAGAGGTCTTCCTGGAAGAGCTGAGGTCATCCTGCAAGAGGTCTTCCTGCAAGAGGTCTTCCTGGAATAGCTGAGGTCTTCCTGCAAGAGGTTTTTCTGGAAGAGCTGCAGTTTTCCTGCAAGAGGTCTTCATGAGTTGAGGTCTTCATGTAGGAGCTCTTTCCTCGGGTCCCGAGGTGAAAATTTATAGTGGTATCACTATACATTCCGTCCATTTTAATTACACAACTTGCTTGAAATTCACATGCCTCTACATTTACGTCCATTTCAAGATCTTCGAAGATATGTTTCACGCATTGTGTTTCTTTGGTTTTTTTTATTTATTATAACTTATAAGTTTAAATTCTAACTAACGCTTCTTCACTATTATTAAAATAAGTTACTAGTCACAGTTGCGTTGTGCTTACATTGTTTATTTTCAAATTTTTTCACCCAAAAATCAATTAGATAACATAAAAGCCAAAAAAAATGCAAAAGATTATAAACTTTTAGTTTTTTTTAATGGATAAATATATTTTATATACAGATACATTCCAAATCTACAAATTAAAATTATTAAACAAAAATTTGTTTCCAAAATTTTGATAGTTTTTTCGATGCTTGATGTAGTTGGTTTATACTAAAGGTTAGCACGCGTTGCATGTTAAAATTTAATTGAATACAAATCCGAAATTAAGATATCTGAAGTGGTTGTTTTATCTTGGTCGAAAATTGAGATATGTGTATTTTATGGTTGCAAGTTTAATAAGAAGTGAGGGATTTTTAATCTATTGTACTATATAATTTACTTTAAAAATATGTGAGACGTAATTTTAAAAAGTGTTGTATACCATATTATATCTATATCTATACGTATATTATGGGTTGAAAAAAATAAAATGATAAATATTTAAGGTGTGAATCGTATTAATTTTAAGTCGGAGTATAAACTTTTAACAGATGAATTTGATTCCAATAGCGTCAGGATAATTAAACTTTATCGTTCTCTAGAAGGAAGGATATAAAAAAAAGTGATTCTCGATTTTATTCTCCATTTATAAGTTTGAATAAAATTGTAGGCCAACTTCGTGATTGACAAAAATAACACAAGATGCAGAGTACATGCTTTTCTAATGCCAATAGTGGATGAAATATAAGCGGAAGGGCTTCACCAAATATACCAAACTCTGATGCCATCATCATCACATTATTACAATTATTATAAGAAACGATATTCAATTTTTCCTCAAAGAACTTTGGCGTTTTGCAAAATGGAATCTCTATAAAGTGAATCCAATGTATAAAATTCCATGCATGGTGGCATTACCCCATCCACGGATATGATATCCATCCAAATTTAAGTTCACACTAATTAATATAAGATTTCATGCAACTTGAATGAATATATTCTTTCCACTAAAAACATCATCCCATTAATGAAATATATCATTATATCAATAGTCTATATTCACTGTCCATGATAACCCTGTAAATATTTGAAAGTTTGAAGTGTATATATATACAAATATATATGTGTGTGTGTGTTTGTTTGTTGTCCATGATAACCTGGTAAATATTTGAAAGTTTGAAGTGCATATATATGAATTTGTTACCATCCCCATTAACATTCCCACTAATATCTCCATATACGTATATGGCACCACCCTATGAATATTTGAAAGTTTGAAGTGTATATATATACAAATACGTCATAGTATATATATAAATGTTTTAGACCGTTTGTCTCACTGGATGAGATATGGTAGGATGTTGAAATGCAATAATTGTCTCTGCTAGGTAGATCAATCGAACCGTGACGCTTGAGTTACTATACGATTTAAAATTGGAGTTGCACATTTACCACAAGTTATAATTTTGGTAAAACGTCAAGTGCTCGGTCCTGCAGCTGGTATCAGAGCCAAGGTTCCGTGTTCGGTTCCCGTTGATTGCAAGAAGTGTAATTTTTAGGAGGGGGATTGTTGAACTGCAATAATTATCCCTGCTAGATAGAGTGTTTGATGTGGCACTTAAGCTGCTATACAGTTTATTAGATTGGAGTGACAAGATTACTGCTAGCTATAGCTTTGGTAAAACGACAAACACTCGGTCCTACAATTGATATCAGAGTGAGGTCATGAGTTCGAGTCTTCTAAGAAGCATTTTCTATACTTCTTTGGGAGGAGGGGGAGATCGTTGAGTTATGGGTGAGAAAAATATTGAGATGTGTGACTTTCTGGGAAGCTCTCATACGTGAAGTTGTTGATGTTGTGCCACTTGATCTGGTTGGTCAGGTGAGCTGTAAAAGTAATGTCAAATCTTAACGGGAAATCCTATCTCTGCTGGGGATAGGACCGATGGTAGGGAAAGGGCAAAACTAAGAAAATGAGAAAGCACCATCAGTTAGACACACACCTCCATGAACTCATGCAGGCGCGGAACTGGGCATAGGTAGGAGGGGGGCTGAACATGCACAATAAAATTTAACCTGGGTTGAAGCCCAATATACTCTTATCCAAATAGGAGGCTGAATACCAGCCTGGGCTGAAGCCCAGAGCAGCCTCCACATTGGGTCGTCCCTGAACTCATGGACCTAACAGTCCGATCCTAACGCACATAATAGGTGCACTCTGCACTGCCATATTATAAGGAAATAAAGTTGCACCTTACCTAACAGCTATAGCTTTTGACCTAGTGGTAAGTGATTGATCATAAATATGATATGATTAATAATAATGTTCTGATTATAAATGATTGAGTTGGATAGAAAATAATATTTGATAAGAGTAACATGTTTGGTTTGATTGATTAAATTTGGAATAAATGTTAAATTATATTTTTAATCTTTACAAAAATTAAAAAAATATAGTAAAAAGAAGAAGATGAGTTCAAATAAATAATTCCTCCAATTAGTACGAGAGATCTTGAACTAAGAAATATACCATAAAAGCTAAAAAGTGATAATATTATAAATTTATATTAAACACTGATTGAAGTGAGATAAATAATTAAACGTTTTATTCATTTGAAATAAAATATGTAACGATGCGACTCCAACCAAACATGAGATATGACATGATAATTAATATTATACCATACTATAATGTCATAAGGGTTTTGTAATCAATCCTGTTTTAGAAGTTTTTAATTTTTTATATTATACTTTGTAATATTATTTTATCTCCGACCAAACAAAAGTTCTATTTATGGTTCAATATGTTTGGATCTTTACAATTTTAGTCTAAGTTTTTGTTCTAGGGTTTATCCGGTGAATACCAAGGATAAACCATTCTCACGTGATCAAAAAATATAGTCTTCTTTGTAGTGTTTCTATATAAGATCACACATCGGTGCCGGATGATGACACATGAAAAAAAAATTAATTTCCAAATAAATAAAAGAATGACCTATTGAAATTTAACAATACCAAGTTTGCAAAGAACTTTATGTACGTAATTTACAGATATTTTTTAAGCCAATGAGAATATAACCCAATAGTTAAGGTTAAGATCTGAGCCTTATAGGGTTAACTAATTTATTTAATTAGAATTTAGTAATTTGCTTTGTTTGTTGGCAAAGAAAATCTCGAACCAATGCTCAAGTCTCGTGCTGGGTACGTACAGTTTCATCATATATCATAGTAATAAAAAACAATTATATTTACTATACTATAAAAAATAAAGTTCATCATATATCATAGTAATAAAAAACATTTATATTTACTATACTCTAAAAAGTAAAATATTTGTTCAGTATCACCAACAACTTCAAATGGTTAGCACAATTTAATTTCTCTTCGTTATGTATATCAAAACGCAAATATTCTGGTTGATGTACACGCGTACTTCTATAACTACATGAAATGGAAAGATTAGTTTCATACTACATTCTATGTGTTGGAAAGTAAATATAAAATTTATGATTATTATATTTGGGATTGTTATTGCATACAATGTGATTTCAGAATATTAGAACATAAACTTCTGATATATATGTACGACTCACATATTTGCGTATATAAATTTGATACAGTGGACATCTACTGTTGACACATTGTGGGCACCTGGGTGACGTGACACTTTTTGGTGCTGCCACGTCACTCAGGTGCCCACAAAAAGCCCACAGTAGATGCCCACTGTATCAGCCCTTTTTGCGTATATACTACTTAAAAACTAAACACCTAATTTTTAATTATTATTTTTTAACCAAAACCTAAAGTCTAAATTGATTTTGGATGAAAGAATACTTGACTACATTGTGGGATCGTACAATTGTTTTTCCAAAACATGTCGGTTTTATCAACACCAAGAACTATAAATCCATACAATGTTTCAAGGGAAATCTGAAGTAAAAATTATAGTACAATTAAATAGTAAATTTATTATAGACAATTCTTTCATTTAACAAATCCTCAACCTAAGTTCTATGTCATTATCTTTTTAATTATTAAGAAAGGGCCATTAGAATAACTAGTTTTAGGCTTGTAAATACGCAGAAAAATATCAATAAATCTCGAATAATAATAATAATAATAATAATAATAATAATAATAATAATAATAACAACAACAACATTGATGGAGTATAATAATTCCCCCTGCTAGGTAGAGCAATCGAATCGTGCCGTTTGGGTTACTATACGGTTTAAAAGATTGGAGTTGCACCGTTACCATCAACTATAATTTTTGATAAAGCGGCAGACGCTCGGTCCAAAAATTGATATCAGAGCCAAGGTCACAGGTTCGATTCTCATTTATTGCAAGGAGTGTAATTATTGGGAGGGGATTGTTGGAGTGCAATAATTGTCCTTGCTATGTGAGAAGTGAAGCTTGAGTTGTTATACGATTTAAAAGATTGAAGTTGTATCGTTAACACCAGCTATAACTTTTGGTAAAGCGGTAAGCGCTCTGTCCAACAATTATTATTATTATTTTTATTCACTACGGTATTATGCTACTATCAATATTTTATTTAAAGGTTTTATCTCACATCTCGACCAAGATCTTAAAATTAAGTATATTACTTTCAATTTTACAGTTCAAAATATATTTAAAGAACATACGGAATAAATTTTAAATTGGAAGTTTCTTTTAGTTTTAGGACTAAAATCTCTCTCAAAATAAAAGCAAAATGGTCGTCTCCTCCCACCTCTTTCAGGTCTTCGTTCATCCAATCTTTCTTCAATACCCAGATGCATAAATAAAACAAATTTAGTCAACAAGGTTTCTGTGATTCTGTTTGGCTATGTTCTCCAGATAAGTACTAATGAATAGGATGTCATGCGCAGAAGAACATTCAATGAGTTTGACGATAAACACAGATAGGGATAAAGAAAGAGATAAGGCCTATTGGTTGGTAAAGATTTAGAATCACAAGACGCATTGGTATGAGCAATTCAATTTATGGACTCTGATTTTGCTGTTATTCTCAGAATTTTCCTTTTCCTTTGGGAATAGATGATCTTAATTCGTTCAAAGATAATCCCACTTTTGAATTGTCATTTTGTTTAATCCACACATTTCCATATCACGATGCGTCTACTATATTCTAAAAAATATAGATGTGAGTTTTATAAAAGCGAGAATTGCAGAGGTACAGAAAGATCTTTAGTTTTTGTGAATCTTGAAAATACATATGGTTTATATTGTTTAAAATTAAAATTAAAAAAAATAATTAAAGTATGTCCAAGTATCCAACATTAAATCACAATATAAAACCCTAGTGACAAACAAATATTAGAACATAATGTGCCGAGTGAAAATTTATGAATTCAATAAAGTGCTAAACTGACCTAGTAGTATATTGTCATTCTATTTACCTTTCTTCCCAGAGGAACCCAGTTCCTCAAATTTCGTTTGTGTTAAGAGCATAATTATGAATTACCATAAGGATAAGTAAAATTTATAAATTATTTTAACTAGTTTCATTTTTTAATTAGCAATTTAACAATTTTTTCAAGAAAAAAGGAGGAAACCTATTTCTGTTACATGGAAGGGTTGAGTTGTCTAGGAAACTAAAAGATAAAACACACACTGTTTGTGATATACATAATTCCATACATAGGATATATCTAATAATGTAAATGCCCATGATAGTGAGTTTTCAAATCCTTACGAAGAAAGCCCCACAATTATTCCATAATTGGTGGGATCGTTAGTGGTTTTTTGCCTATAAAAAGGCAACCTCTCTCCATCAATTCTTCATACCCCAGATCAAGAGGCAGTGGTCTTTTTTTTTTCTTTCTAATGGAACAGTTCCCCTTGTTCCTTCTCGAGGGTTCCCCACTTTAGGGTTCCTCCTCCACAGCAAAACATCTCTTCTCTTCTTATACAGATACATAAATTTTAATTTATCTATGGATCTGTCCATTTCTTTGCCGACTCCTTGAAATTCGAGGGTGAATGAAAATTGGGTAAAAGGAGGTGACAGAAGAGAGTGAGCACAAATGGTGTTTTCTTGCATGAAAGATCTGTACATGCTTGAAGCTATGTGTGCTCACGCTCTGTCTGTCACCCCATCACTCTTTCTGTATATGTGTATGTTATGTATATTTATTTACACACACTAGAACGTGTATTTGTGGGAAAATTTTTATATGTTTCTGAATTTTTTTTATTTTCTGACTTAGATTTTAAGATGTTGGCTTGCAGGGTCTCGAGATTAGGTCTAGGGTTTCTCGATTCGGAGGAATCTTGGTTGTCTTATCTGAAGAATCTTCAGATCTGGAGTAGGGGTGCCCCAAATTATTTTTTCCTCATTTTTTTTCGTCTCTGTATCTACCAATTTATTTGCTAAAACCTTTTCTGAGGGATAGTTTTTTATTTGTATTACAACCAAAATTGCGGCAAATTTTGTTTGGTTTTCAAATTTGAGATGTATGATTTATTGTTTTTTAACATAAAATGTTAGCTGATTTTTGTTTGTGTGCAGTTTTTCAGGGTTATACTGATATTTTCTTTTGTGGATCTCACGAGATTTGGGAGAACATGAGAACTCGGTTATCTTTGTAAAATGTGAAGGCCAATTAGGGTTTTTTTTTTAACTTTTGTTTGTTTTTCTTCGACATTTACGAAGCAATCTTTATTTTCTGAACATAAATTCTGTGTAGATAAATCTTTAATAGAATGTGTTGATATATATCCAAGTTTTGAGTATAAAAGCTTCTATAATATTTAAGTATTTTATGGAACGATCCCCTAACTATGTGTAGCTCATAATATTTATGCACATGTAATTATGAAAGCCACATGAAGACACGTTGTTCATAAGTGTTTAAAGTTTTAAAACTCTGTAGTCTGTCAAGTTAACCATATTCATTAGAGCACACTCACATACAAATATATACATATAAGTAAGTTAACTAAATCTTGTTACTTCTTTGCTTTAACAATAAGCACTAGGAGATCATTGTGTACTGAAAAACCAAAAAAAAAAAAATAAAAGAAGAGAAAATCGTATACATAACCTGAATAGGATGGCTGGATTTGTCCTAGCTAAACTAAGAATACACTCACGTGTAGTCTGGAGAGATTTGGTTTTCTGATGTCTATGAATCATGTCGTTCGTTTTTTGAGAAGACTAAGGAATTTGGGAAAATTAATCTCACTATAAGATTGTTTGGGGTAGTAAATAATGATGATGCAATTGGAAAACATTGACTGTTTTAGAGTGGAAGAAAGGGATCAGGTGTGAAGTGTGATACTATTGCTTTTTGTTGGTCATGGTTTTGTTTTGCGTTGCATTAGAATGGAGGTGTTTGGATTTGTGAGGAGAGTTCAAATCATGATATTCAAGTGGATTATATTTGAAATTTGAAGCATAAGAATATTTGGCCAAGTAAACTTTTTAATATATTTCTTATTGATTTTTCTTTTTCCTTTTTTCCTTGCTCATGCTGAAATCTAGCTTCCAAGTAAGATTTTGTGGCCACTGGCCAATAGTGTTGTGTTGACCTTGAAAGCTAAAGCTATAGGCTTGATTTGGACAGAACCATATCATATGGTTTGGCATGAGAATCGCGGTTGTTGCTTCATATATATATATATATATATATATATATGTGTGTGTGTGTGTGTGTGTGTGTGTGTGTGTGTGTGTGTGTGTTGCTTTTTTGTGTTTTTTTTTTTTGGAGACAGATGTTTGTTTAAGGTCAGATAAAGGGAAGTTGAAACAAACCCTAACTGCTTATATACTAATCTACGAATTAAAGAATTTGATCAATATAAATTATTTAATCAAAGCTTTGGTGGTTTATACTCGGTGCAGAGTAAAAATAATTTGAGGGGAGATACCTTTTTATTTCTGAGTTTTGATATAAAAAAAATTAACAACAATATGAACTACACTCTTGGGCCAAAAAAAAAGAAAAATTAAAATTAAAAAAAGAAAGAGATAATTTAATGAAAATTTTTGTTCTATTATTGTTTTTAGGTATGATTAACTTATTAAACGAAAGTATTGCATGTAAATCTTAATAGTATAAGGAGTATTTATGATTAGTATGCTATAAATATCTTGTTGCATTTGAGTTTTTACATAATTACTTCGATAGACTACCCTTAATTTTAATCAGCACGATCGTCATCATAGATATGAAGCATGAGGCCACTAAAACAGTCGTCCTCGCCCATTTTAGATTTCTTAAAATTTTATGTTTTTTCAATATAATATGTACAAAAGTACAAATTCTATTATTCATATCCCCTATGTTAAAGTTTTGCTTTAGCCACTATAATATATTAGTTGCGTGCTAAGTAATCTATTAATGTTGATTTTTTATGCGCCGATCTGTCAAAGATTACGTTTAATTTGACAAACTAATTGAGTAACCGAGACTTCCTTTTCAAACGGAAGATTGTCATAAAATAGCTCTAAAATTAACTAACTTGATATTAGAAGTTTGGTCAACGGTTAGAGTTCTTACTAAGAGAAAAAAGACGAACTCTTCAAGAGAAAATTGTTGTGGGTAAAAGAATGGAATCAAGAAAGTAAACTTAATCTTACAACACTCTTTCGTTCAAATAAAGGGAACATCAAATAATTGTATTTAAATAGGAACATTCTTATTGGACATCAATCGCAAATGGTGTCTGAAAAGGTAAAATACATAATACTGAGGGCCGTAGAGGGAACTTCATATTGGCTATCAGAAAACCAGTTCTTGACAATGCCCGGAAATGAGTTTTCCGGGTTTGATTCGGGCCATCTATCCAGTAATCTGAAACCATATTGTGATGCAGCGGAAGTTAGCGATAGCTCGTCGACTCTGCGTAAAACTTGGCATAAAATCAAAACTGGTTTATGTTCGTGTTCCGAAATTCGGCCGGATGACATCAATTTTCGTGCAGTAGCAAACAGGGGATTAATCGCCTGAGGGACATAAGTGACATCCGTGCCAATAATAACATCAAAACCTTTCCCGTTTAGTTTCTGGATAGCATCTATGTCGCTCTCATTACCCCATTCTAGTTTCCTCATGTGTAGTGTATCGAGAAACAGTGGTTCGAGGTTTGACGATACGTTTGCAGTGAGGAATTCTAGTGCTCTCGTGTCACCATCAGTGGCAACAACGAGGTCGGCAGATCTAGCAGCAATCATTGAACAGATTCCACTGCACCCACATCCAAGTTCTAAAACCCTTTTACAGGAGACAATTTCTTGATTTGTGGCAAGCACATGAGCCATTAACCTAGCTGATTCCCATAGCATTAAGCCGGTTGATGTGCAGGTATGCTGGTACTCTTTTGAAAGTAGTCTTATCTTGAAAGAGTAATTCTTAATTGCAACATCAACAGCCTGAAAGATAGAGAGCTATTCAGGCAAAGGCACGTGCGATGAAAGAACAAATCCTATACTCAGAATCATGGTTTAGAGTACATCATGTGTTAGCAAAGGGCAAAGTGATCACCTCTACACTGGAAGGTGATACACCGAACATTTCAATGGCCAGGCCATCAGAGATATCAATTTCAAACCCATTTTCAACATCTTTCGATTTACCGTTATCCCCTTGTAGATGCCTCACTGCACTTCCAGTGTTACAGTAAGATGACTGAAACACAGCTTGAATCCATCGCCTAAACGGAATAATACACTCTTTCTTATGAAAACAAAAAAGCATACACAATCAAGATGAAATAAATTTAAAATTCAGAGAATCCTTATGTGGCATCTCACAAGCTGGAGAATGTAATTGTGTTAGTGGTGGCATGTGGAAGAATCTAAAGGATATAAAGAGAGCAAACAATCTGTCAGCTGTACATTTTCTATTCTTTTCTCATGCTTGCTACGAAAATTTTCCATATACTAACGTTTACAATAGATGATTTCTGAATTAAAATGTAAGTTGCACAATATCCAATATCATCAAGCTATGCATCATCTCCTATTCTAGGGCAGGCGTTTCCCGGTATAGATAAAGTCCGATATGCTGGGGCAAGAAATACATGTGCTTTATGATATTTCAACAGATGATAACAAATCCCAGCACCACCAATTGGTACGCTTGCTCCATTTAAATGCAAGAGCATTCCATATTTTAAAGTAACAATTGAACTCAGTAAAAATTGCCTTTATAATATGATATTGCCTAGCAGATGTCTTTATCAAAATAATCTCAAATGATTTACCTATTCATTACAAGCTCTCTCGATCTATTTTCCACTTGCTTGCAGCACAAAACATGTTCTTTCATGATGAATCCACTTTCTTTGAAAAGGTTTTCCAAGAACTCAACAGAGAAGTAGAAAGCTCGCTGGCAAAAAGCAAGTATTCATATGAAACTGGACATATTCATAGCAATTCAAGAAGCTTCAATCTGACAAAGGTAGCTTACAGTTCCATCACCCCTCACATAGAAGTTTTCGCTGATCTTTTGCTCCTTGCCAATGAACCTTTCCTGTTGGCAAGATATATTAATAAAATAGATGGGACTTGCTACATACAAGGACAAGACAAGTTAAATACAATTCTTGAAAGGAAGAAATTCTACCGAAACTAGATCCATTTGCATCATGTGATGAGTATTTAGCTATAAGAATAAATCAAATTTGACCAGAAAGAGGTATTTCGAGCAAGATCACAGTAGCATAATCACGAACATATCTGACATTTGGCTGGGTACAGAATAATGCAATCATATTAGAAAAACATAAGAGCACATTAACCCAACAATATGATGTTAATGTGGCTCAAGCAATCACCTTGAGAACTTTTTTTATATTCTGTAACACTAAAGGCATTTTCTCTGGGGACACTGCAGATAAGACAAATATCTATTTAAAAGTCAGACAGTGGGTTAAAGGCAACATTGTTTGCTATCAAAATAGATACAAGAAGAAAGATGTGATTTAAGTAAGCCATATAGTTAGTACATAAATCTAACCATAATCGAAAAGAAATCAAAGTATCACAGCATTCATACATACCACTGTCACAATATCAACGGATGAAGGAGATACATGATGGCATAAATCATCAATGGTTAGATCACAAACAAATGCATTGACCCTTGCCTCAGTGAAGTCCCTGTGCTTCTGGAATAGCATACATGACAAAACAACATGTTATCAACGCCTTCATATCTTACATTAATAACAATGAAACTCAAGACACACAATGTTCACAATTTGAATAAATAAAAACAATATATCGATATTAAGGCAATTGCATAAATATACAAGTACATTATTGATGGACCAAAAAAAAAATTAAGAAATCTTACCTTAACCAGATCTACAGCACGAGGTGAGAAATCACATGCATGCACAAATATATCTGGGTATGTAGCAAGCAAAGGAAATACAGTATTTCCAGCTCCACAACCAACCTAGTAAAGAACAATTGTGTCAAGTATCATAGAACAATTGTGTCAAGTATCATATATTCACGTAAAAGACTGAAATGCTAATTAACCACGACTTGTAACCCGGGGAGAGAGGAGACATGGAAATAGAATTTTTCTACATGTTCATCCTCATCCCCACAGGTAAATACAAGCAATCCATGGGGCATGAATGAGATGAGTTGCATGCTAATAATGATTAGGTTAATGGTCAACCAACCAATGCTCCTCATAGTGGAATACCTCCAAAATAACCTGCCTTCGTTCTCCCTACAAAGATAGCAATTTGATTAAAAACTTGTTTAATTAAAATTTACTAATGTTGTGATTGAATTACTTACAGAGAAGTGGTGTCCCCATTCTTTGTCCAGGTAATGCCGATCTTTAAAAAACTGAGGAATATGAAAACACAAAAAAGTAAAATCATTTACCCCGACGCCTAAAAGTGGCAAACAATTGATACAAGGAGAGACAAGAAAGTCAAGAATTAAACAACTGCCAGAAATTCTAATAAGTGGACTGGTCATGCTTAAGTGAACCCTGACAATATGTTACAATTGATATAAACTTCCTGAGTTAATCCAGTTTTTACGTTCCAAACATCATAAACATAAGGAGAAGCCAAAAGAGAAATATTTGTCCAGACTAAGCATCTTGACTTCTTGTACCCTCAAATTCTTGATAGTCTAACAGATAGTAGAAAATCATATATCCCTGATGCAAAGTTTTCAAAACATAATTCTTCAGCTAATTGGATAAGATGCAATAAATGAACCAACCCGGTCCTGATGACGTTTATAAAATATATCCCAGTTCTTCTTTGCATCTCTTTCATACTTCCCTGGTAAAATAACACCATTTAGTGAATAAATTTGCATACGTTAAGCAAGAAAGTTCATTGAAATTAAAATGAAAAGTGATGGCAAAACCTCTCCAGAAGCCAGATATTTCATCATTTGGAGTAGAATATATTTGTATCTTTGTGTGTTGTGGTTGCTGGTTTCTGTTCACGCTTGCTTCCATTTTAGAAGTGGTTGACATTGCCTCTATATTTTCTGCTACAAATAAATTGGTAAAACAAGAAAATCAACAACTAATATCAAAGCATAGATCTTCATTTAACAAAGAAAGCAACAAAGATATTTTCCGGAGTTCAAAAAGCAGTGAGAATTCAGAAGCTACACAGCTGAAGATATCGCTCTCGGCTTGAAAACTAAATCTAATATCACAAAGTAATCAACGCTTATGAATGAATTTATTTTCCACCCTTGTGAAAAAAAAAACAGTTAGCAAACTTTTAAAAATTTCAAAATTAAGTCATGTAATCTAAACTTTAAAGAGACTTGGGCGATCAATAACATATCAATCAGTCATTCGAATAGGACATATACTAAACCGCGGCTCAAAGGATGAAAATAAATAAAAACTGAAACTTTATAGTGATTATAAAACATCTAATCTTCGGCCAAGAACAGAAGCTTCATTTGCAGTTTCTACTAAGAGTCATTTCATTTGCAGTTCCAGCAAACAGTAACTGCTTAAAGTTTATCAGTCTTAATTTCAACGAAAAATTCAAGCAAAACGACTAAGTATTTGAAGATCCAACCTTTTCTCACTATCTTCACTGAATGGAACGGATCAAGCAGCGTTTGCTCCACCTGAATCGGTACAAAACCAGAAATTTTTGTCAAATCAAAGTAGATATGAGTGTGATTCAATCCAATTGGAATCATTAGAGTTGCTGGGTCGGAGATGGGTCGCCAGGGTTTATCGTATGTCCAGGCAGAGGGTACTATTGGAAATTCATAAATTAACACAGTACAAAATAGACATTAATGTTTGAAACCTTAATCTTCCTTCATGGATTTGGCTCACGTCATGAACCACCACCGAACCGCCGGTCACGGTAGTCAACGGTTGCTGTTTAGTTTCAACCTCCAGTTAAAAATATAACTAGTATTTAAATGTTAAAATCGATTTAAAAATTCGTGAACCGTGGATTAATCGCATTCTAAATCGAAATCATGATACCAGTGGAAGACAGACTTGGCGACCCAACCCGAGCACACCAAAGAATATCCCAAGCAGTGGAACATTATCTCATGCTACCATCGTGATAATCACGCCTTTGGAAATTGTACATGAGACTAATGAGTTCGGAAATCTTGAGATTATCCGGGAATCACACGTAACAGATTTGTATGAACAGTCTCGCCCATTATTTTTTAAACTGTATTGGACTGGCCGATTAAGGAATCGGTCCGGCTCAAATAATAACTCGTTAGATCAAAACTAGTCAAGAGCCAGTTCAATAGATTAAACCGGTTAATTTGTTTTCCTATTTTTTTTTGAAAAAAGTCGATTTCATATTATTTAAATCATAAAACTAATATTTGATTATATATATATAGTTATTGAAAATTTGAACCAATATATATATTTTTCTATTCATATTTTTTTTTAGATCTTAAAAACTTTTATTATTAGTTATATTATTCTAAAGAGTATTCTGATTCGATCGTCCGTTTGAATCGGTTTTAAAAGGTAAACTGAGTTGGTTATCGGTCTGGTTTTGAAAACATTGACCTTGTCCTTCTATATAAGCTCATATACGCTCACTTTAATTTCATTCGAAAATAATAAGCTCAAAGATTTCATACACTTTGTATTCCCGACTTATCGACCTGACTTAAGCGTCGAATGCTTTGTTGAAAATACTTCTGATGTTTTCTGACTTGTTTTATGTTATTTCAGGCCACCTCGAGTAGCGAAATTACTTACCACCCTACGGTTATCTCAAGCAAGATATCCCGGAGCTCGAGCTCGAGCAGGAGGGAGTATCAAACTTGTTTATAGATAATAGATGGGCTGGTTCCAGTTCTAGACCCTCCAACCAGCCTCATTGACCAAGTTAAGGTTACATTAGATTTTAATTAAACAATCTGGGATGTTACTTGTCAATACATTACATTTTAATAATCATGTCTGATGCCCCCTATTATCACATCGGGATCCGAGGATCGAGCACTGCACCACAAGCCCGACCCACGGTATCAAGATCGGTGAATCGTCCGAAGACCTGTTCAGAGACCGGGCTTCGCCGAGGCCTCTTTTCCTGTTCGGAAGCTCTTCCCGAGGACAATGTCCCGATGTGAGGAATAGTCTACTCAAGATACGTCTTTCCTTACGGAAATGAATCCAGCCTTGATACGTCTTTCCTTATTTGAAGAATCCTAGGTCGATACATCTTTCCTTATTTAGCGAGAAGATCCCGAAGATCACGGAGAATATCCTCCGAGATATTCTCTTCCCACCGCCTTAGTCCCTCTATAAATATCAGGTATGCTTCCTCATTCTACACACACTCATTCTTGCACACTTTTGCACCCAGCATATACTTGCTCTCTTTTTCTCTCGCTCGCACTGTCTGACTTAAACACCTGAGGTGCTTCGTCGGACACACTTCCGACGCCCTCTGACCTGTGATTTGTGGTTGCAAACATCAAGAAGAAGCACTCCCTGTCCACCAGTGCCCGACGCTTCCGAGCTTCCCGACGTGGTGGTGTTGGCTCGTCGGCCGAGATAATTTGGCATCAACGTCTTTTGTTTTTTTCCACTCCATGGCAGAAAACTACAATTACAAGGCTTCACATTTACACCGATAAACCACTGGGTTTAATGCACAAACTTGAAAACCATATAATTTGGGTAATCATACCAAGTAAATTGTATGCAACACAATTAACAAATAAATTGTTGGTGGGAGAAAGCTCACAGCCATTTTGTCTCGAGCTCGCAAATTTCTCGAACTCAAAGACCAAATGAGGTAGTTTTAATGATCATCATGTGACACCAAGAAACTTGAACATAGTATAGTGTAAGTAATTATTAGATATATCAAACAAATTCTGTATAGTGAAGTTTTTTACAAAATAGATAATATACGGCAACTATATGGTGCCACGTTATGGTGTTAGATTATAGCAGACATATAGTTGCTTAAAAGCTATTTTTTAAAAAATATATATAACAAAAAGTCTTTATACATAATTGTGTTTTATTTATCATATTTGAGGTGTCAAACCCTACCATGAAGCTATTTTTCATTAGCTAAAACTACTCATTCTTAGATTACTTTGTGGCCTAATCAACTACATAATTGGAATTCCAAGAGGTAGCACAAGAGAACCCCCGTAGTAGTTTTTACTTAATGCCTCGGTACATTCATACTTCAAATATTAATTATGGAAATTTTTTCTTATATTCCATAAATATGGTGCCACAAAAAAATTTAGTTGCAACAAGACCTAATTTACTAAAATGAAAACTGATTTTCTTAAATGACATTCGAAAAATTTTACTCAATTGTAATTCAAGTATTAGATTTTATTAACACGTGCATAAAATTACATAATTACCTTTCCATTGCATAACATCAATGCGATTGAAGAAAATATAGTTAAAACACTTTTCTTGATTGGTTGACTAAATGTAATTTTATTTGATAGAATTCATATTTTTAAAGCTATTTTTTTTCAATTTTTTCTACATAGAAGTTTCTACTCTTCATTGATTGTTAAGAATCAACTTTGATTATTGCTTTCTCACTTTAATCTCGTAATAAAAATTAAAAAAATACTAAACAAACAAATCTATCTCATTTTTAATGAAGGTCCGAACAATTTAACCATCAGCATATTATGCCACAAATAATTTTAATAAAATTTACCCATCAAAATATAATGTCACAAATAAATCGCACCAATAAATTGTTGGTATTGGCTTAACTCCTCACATCAAGAAGCCAATATAGGAAAGTGGCAAACCAACTCGATGTATACCGCGTGTCCTAATTTGTAAAAGTCACCGTCTTCCTCAAACCGAATGTCGTGTTCACACGCACTTTCACACGTTTTATCTCACTGAATCGATACACACACAATTGTGTAATAAATATGGGTATGTTAATTATATAGGCACACCTGACATCAAATTTTTCAAACCCCGTTTCATAAATTTGACTTTCGGATATTCGCGTTCACATTTGTTTGTCACGCATTATTTCAAGCAATTGAACTGCACGCTGTACATGAGGCGCTCCTTTACGACAGAAAATCCTGACTTCGTCTCCTTTTTGGGTGCTTGCGGCTTGTTTCAGGAGTCCCATCTAGAGATGAGCGACAGCAAGCCGCAGCAGAGGAAGAGAAGGCGAAGAGAGAACACGAGTGATGGCGGGGTTGGGACAATCGAAGATGGTGAGAAGAAAGAAGGGGTTGTGAAGACTAAAGGGTTGACAGAAATCTTGAGTTCTTTGGTTATGCTGGAGGACCAAGCGAAAGAAGATGAGGAGGAGGAGGTGGAGAAGTTGAATCGAGAAGAAAGGATTCATTTCGAAGAAAACCATGGTAAGAAAACTCGTGCAATGATGGATTATTTCTCCAATCTGCAGGATTATCACAGGGACGCTGACTTTGCTGAAGGGACGCGGAAACGGAAGGCCCGGGCTAGTTCTTTGGCTGCCACTAGCGCTGCTATGTCCGTTTGTGCGGCGGGTGTGGAGGATTCAGTTCTCCACAGTGATGATAAAGGCGACGTGAACGACAAAGCACCGGCAGCTGGGCCGCAGAGGCGGCTGTGGGTGAAGAACAGATCGAAAGATTGGTGGGATCAATGTAATAGTCCCGATTTTCCGGAGGACGAGTTCAAGAAGGCTTTCAGGATGGGGAAAGATACATTTGACTTGATTTGCAATGAGTTGACCTCCGTAGTTGCTAAAGAGAATACTATGCTGCGGGATGCTGTTCCCGTCAGGCAACGTGTTGCCGTCTGTATATGGCGGTTGGCGACAGGTGAGCCGCTTAGGCTCGTTTCCAAGAAGTTTGGGTTGGGGATATCGACATGTCATAAACTCGTGCTCGAGGTCTGCTCTGCGATAAGGAATGTTTTGATGCCAAAGTACCTTAGATGGCCAGATGACGATAGCATTACAACGATTCGGGAAGATTTCGAGGTCATGTCTGGGATACCTAATGTGGTGGGATCAATGTACACCACGCACATACCAATAATCGCCCCTAAGATCAGTGTCGCGGCTTATTTTAACAAGAGGCATACCGAAAGGAATCAAAAGACCTCGTATTCGATTACCGTTCAAGGTGTTGTTGATCCTAGAGGAGTGTTCACTGATGTGTGTATTGGTTATCCTGGTTCGATGCCGGATGATCAAGTGTTGGAGAAATCGACCCTTTTCCAGAGAGCGAATGCCGGTTTCTACAATGGTGTTTGGATAGTTGGAGGATCAGGCTACCCTTTGATGGATTGGGTATTGGTGCCGTACACACAGCAGCATTTGACTTGGACGCAGCATGCCTTCAACGAAAAAATCGGGGAGATGCTAAGGGTAGCTAAAGATTCATTCGCAAGATTGAAAGGGAGATGGGGTTGTTTGCAGAGAAGGACTGAGGTTAAGCTTCAAGATTTGCCGGTGGTTCTTGGGGCATGCTGCGTTTTGCATAATATATGTGAGTTGAGAAACGAAGAATTAGATCCAACACTTCAATATGAGCTCGTTGATGATGAAATGCTCCCTGATAATGGATTAAGATCTGCCAACGCAATGAAGGCAAGGGACAAAATTGCGCATAATCTTTTGCACCATAACCATGCTGGCACATCGTTTCTGTCGTAGATGAAGGCACAGAAAGTTTCCCATTTTCTCCCAAGTTCATGCATTACAAAAGGAATATGTATAAATTTATGATTGTTGTCTTGTACATTCAGAATACCCAGAAACCACAGATCAAATGTAATTCATTGTTCAGAATCACAATGTAATTTCAATCGTCCAAGCCATTTTTTATGCATTACCATTCATATACACACAAGTTCCGAAGCTTGCTTTGGAAAGCATGATTCACCATATTGTTTTCAAATGAATATTCTCTCTCTGCTACTAATTAAGCATGAGCAGCAAACGGCATGAATCATCCATCACAAAACTGAGAGAAGTCCAGAGGACTTTGGAGTCGTGGAGTAGGTAGGTTTATACCGAATGGCCATTGATTTTATTCTACCTAGAACTCTTTGTTTAGCAATTATAATGTTTACGTTAAGCCCGAGAGTTTATCCACCGCACGCTGTAGCCGCTTCGGTTCCCTTATGTGAAAAAACGTAAGAGATAATACCTCAATCCCCTCTTCTTTGAAGCCTGAAAGGACACCGGTGTGATGACTTCTTATTATTGTATGTTAAATAGTTCAGGTCACTGTCACATTCTCTCTACTTCTCCGGTCTCGTTCGGCTCACGAACCCCTCGTTAAGCACGTGCGTCACATTCTCTCTACTTCTCCGGTCTCGTTCGGCTCACAAACCCGTCGTTAAGTACGTGCGATTCTCACCGCATAAGGCTCGCAAATTGTTAATATTAAACATTAAACTGAAGTAGTTTGCTTTTTGTGCAAGTCGCAAATTGTTAATATTAAACATTAAACGGGATATGATACTTACACTCCATACATTATTGAATACATTCCGTTTGGACTTTTACATTTCGATTACATAAACTGCCTGATAGGATTGAAAACTGGGATAACAGATTGCTCTGATACCAAATGATAGGATCGGAATATCCTAAACCAACAAAAGTTTACGTGTATTAAAAAATTTGTTTAAAAAACAGTAGTCAATACGAAAATCAGATCGTGTCTTAGCTGGACCAGCAGCTCTGCGAGCTGGTCCAGATTGCGTGCAATCTTGGTCAATTAAAACTTGAGCTGCAATAGCTCAGTGTTTTTGAAAGATTTGTGCATCGAGAAGTAGATCAGGTAAGATATAAAATCATGCGGAAATAACCTGAACTACCCTCTAAAAATCGAAAGCTATTTTAAACAGTTTTAAAGATATGTATGTGATGTAATGCAGAAAGTTGTAAGTAAATGTATGCTGCAATTTATTTATGGAAGTTTGGAGGTGAATCTCCTACGTCTCCCGTTCTTCCACACAAGAAGGATCCACTAGAAGATTTGATATTACACCTCGTGTACAGACCCTATCTAACAGCCCTCAAGTTGCGAGAACTCCCAGCCACACACACCAGCTCGCAGGCTGTGTGTCTAACTAATAATTCTTTTCCATCTCAGTGAGAAAGACTAAACATGAACTTGTTTAATGTCTCAGTTCAAAGACTGATAGGAAATTGGTTTTGTTTGTGGTTTTAATTCACTCGGCTAATCTAATCAGCTCACTCTCATATATGTGAGTGAATCGTGTGTTAGAATTATACAGTGTAAGCTCACTCCCAATTGTATTCTCACGCATTGGAAAGTACTTCTCTCTAAGCTGGTATCTCGATCTTCCCAGGGTTTGTGCAGTCGAATATGAATGACTCATTGAAGCTCTCGGTCTGTGCATCAGCTCACACCTGGGCATCGGACCAGCTTGCACATCAGCTGCCACTTGAGTGTGCAAACTCTCGACTAAGCACTGCTCTCTGTTTTGTGTCTTTATATACTTATATTCTTTTTCGCTCTTATCTTGTGCATCACACTCTTGCTGATTGCTGGCTGCTTGATGTATATAAAGCCTCTTATGCAATTCCATCCGTTTGGCACAAAGTTGCAGCCGTTGTAAAGTTCTGACAATGTTGTACCTTATGTCCTTTGTCATTTAATGCTTTGCAAACTTTATTGACTTTAAGCTCTTTTCATTGAATGCTCTTCAGCCTTTGCTGAATTTGAGCATGTGAATACTGTACCTGATGTAGACAGGACAAACAAAATCAGTGTGAACTTGATTAATCCAATATCTGCATAGCTTATGTTCAAACTGCTTTGTTCGTCCGAGCTGGTTTGTCCCCGATATGGTCTCTTCTGAGCTTGTTGTTTCTTATCTATTCTGCTCTTATATACATCCGCTCTTGTCTGTTCTAAGCTGCTCTTGAATGCTCTCTGTACATTGCTATGCTCTAGACTGGTTTCTTCTTTGTATGTGTAATTTTTGCGATCTTTCTCCACGACGGCGATCTTCCTCCTTAATCTTTGTGATCGAATGTATCTAACAATATGTGATCTTCTACACTTGGCAAATCTTGCACAGTGTTTATATCCCTTATTTTTTGGATCATCCACACCTGTTCTTCATCTGATCTGATTCAGCTTTCACTGAATCACTGGACCGCTATACTTCCGAGCTGATCTGAACCTGCTCTTGCTCGCTGATGAAATGTTATTCTCCTGAGCTGATTTTCCTCTGATGTACCAACTTGGGCATCCCCTCACTGCACCGACTTAGATATCTTCTACTAGACCAACTTAGGCGTCTGCTTCCTGTTTTAGCTTGGACGTCTTCTTAATATGCACTTGGTTCGACGCTATCAACTCTCATCTACGTTTCTCATCATGTTCGCTACTGAGCTGCTACAATACTCTTCTTCTTATCTGATCCAGCTTATGACTTTCTCTGTACCAGCTTGCATCCACAATAAACCCATCTCTCTCATCTAGCTTAGCCAAATTCCCTGATCTGAATTTCTTCAATTCAGGCTGGTCACCAGCTTGCTTCTACACTGCTCTGATTATGACGGGATGAGTGTGAAAACCCAAGAAAAAAAAATTGGGCCGGTCAAACAGCTTTGTCTCGGTCAAACAGCTTTGTCCCGGTCAAACAGCTTTGTCTCGGTCAAACAGATTTGTCACAAGCTGCCAACAGATTTGTCACAAGCTGCCAACAGATTTGCCACTCGCTGCCAACAGATTTTTCACTAGCTGCCAATAGATATCTCCTATGCCAACAGATATCTACTATTCCAACAGATACCTCATATTCCAATAGATATCTACTATTCCAACAGATACCTCCTATTCCAACAGATATCTACTATTCAAACAGATTTGGTAAGGAAAAACTCAACTTTTGCCCACGAATTCCAGCAGTCTATTCACGCGTACAGAGCGGATTTCACCATTGTAACTGCCAATTTAGGAGGATTAATGGCCGAATTCCTCACCCAAATCAATGCATACGTTAATGATTTTGTAACAGCCATTTAATGGCCAAGAAATCATGGAGTTATGGCCTTAAATGACAGACCCTTGATTTACCCTCCTCAACACCTATAAATACCCGACTGTACCTCAGATTTTCCCACAACAATTCGAAATCCTCAGTAAGAAAAGCAACAAGTTCTCACGCTGCAACTCTGCCCAATCGCCGTCAGATTTCATGGTTGAAATCCTGCGCAAATTGTGACCCAGCACCGTACGCAATTTATCAGACTTCGCGCATCAGATTTTTGGCAAATGGCTGATTAATTCCTGCGCTTTTGTAACCGCCCAGATTTCAGATTTCGTACTTTTTACCAGATTCAGACTTCAGATTGGTAAGTGGGCTTTTGCTAAGTATTATATTCGATTGATATTATATATATTATTCTTGTTAAAATTTCAGTTTTGAACCTACTATTCGAGCACTATGTCAATTCAGATTTCTGCTTCGTTCAAACTCTGTTTACGTGATGTAACCACATGGCCTCGACCCCTTAGAGGAGTAAAAATTAGGGACTGATCAGTAAACCATAGACACGAAGTAATTATCAGTGCTATCTGCAATGCTTCTGTTAAGTTCTGTTAAGCTCTGATATGCTCTGTTAAGCTCTGTTATGCTTTGTTATACTCTGTGCTGAGATCTGTTATCTCAGTATATGGATATGAATATTTGTTATGCTCGAATGGTATCCTCACTTGCTGAGTGTTTCCCCAAACACTCACCCCTTACTTCTCCACCCAGATAAGAACGAGGAGCAGGTAGAAGAACAAGAACAAGAGCTGTTCTGGGGCTGGTGGAGATTCAGTTTTCGTTGATATATTTATTTTTCGTTTCCGCATTTTCTCCGATATTAATGTAAATTATTTATTTTTCGCTTCCGCACTCTGTTATTCAGACTTCGAGTTTCAGATGTAAAAACGATTATATTTCGATTATTAATAGACTGGTTTGAGTTATGCTATGATGGCTTAATATTTTATAATTTTATAATTATTTAATATTGCCGATGTCATGAGTCTCGGTCTCGGGGCGTGACATTTTAGTGGTATCAGAGCTCATCAGGTGCATAATTCGGCTGGGAAACCAAAACTGAAATTTTCAAGGTCCAGGATAAATTTTCAGATTTTGGCGAAAGACCAGTGCTACCCCTCCGAAAACACGTTTTTGCTATTTTTGAAAATATTTGAAAATGCAATAACTTTTTGTACAGGACTCCGATTTCAGTTTCGTCAACTGCCTATAGTTAGTACTTTCAGTTTATGGAAATAATCTCAAAACTTTTTATTTTTGGAAATATCCTCGATTTTAGGAAATGCCCCCCTCAGTTCCCCATACCCGTCGTGCTGCTGTCATTCGCATGAAACAGATTGCCCTTGACAATCAAAGTCGCATGATTAGGCGCCTTAGAACCCAACTAGCAACCGCAAGACGAGAGGCGGATGCTATCAAGGAAGAGCACAAGGCAAACCAAATAGCATTAGAAGCCTCACACAAGGTCATCGCCGGACTTACTGAATGAGGCCTTAGTATGTCTAAGAAGATCGAAAGAATAAAGGCAAAGGAGAAAAAGGCTAGAGAGAGCCATATGGTGTGCCATCAAAAGTTTCAGGCTCGTATTCAATAAGCCGAAGACTCGATGCAAGCACAACACCTAATCATCTAGGCCCTGGTAGAGGAGAAAGATGGTTTACTCCAAACAATCCAAGGTCTGCAAGAAGCTAACGGTGCCCCTGCTCCATTCGATGATGAATGGGAGAAAGAACCGGAAGAACAACCGAAAGAGGAAGAGATTGAGGATATTCCTTTGGGCGAAGGAGAGATAGATGATGAATAGAAAATGTT